>MNAD01001671.1:0-85552 GCA_001895945.1 Trametes pubescens
GAGTGCGATGTGAGCGACGCTGCGAAAAGGAGAAGTACGAAAAACATACCGGCGGAGATGTCGCGCACCATGAGGGGAGGAAGAGAGGGAACACGAAGGGGAAACGTAGCAGAAGGGGCAGCGGAGTTGGAAAAAGAAAGAGGCGGAAGTACACGGAAAGTTCGGGATGAACCGGGTGGCTCACCAGGTCACGTGCTAGCAGTTCGCACTCAGTAGCTGATAACCGATTCCATGTGGAATCGGAATCGGAATATTGCTTTGCTATCTGCGCTCGCGTCGTCCATCTGTACTCTTGTAGCCTCGAGCTCTCTTCCTCTCCTGAATCGTGCCACTCCTGGCTGCACTCTTAGGGATCCCCTTGCACTTGACGCATGGTTCACGGAGCCCCGGACGAAGAGGAGTACGGAACAGCCACGTTGCTGTCGAGTGAGGATGCGGATTGCAGTCATAGGAACTCGGGTAAGTCTGCTCTATCCTCTAGGTAGGACGCTGCCATCGAGACGCACTCCCAGATATCACAGAGACCTACGCTGTAATGTGTAGCAACATGTTTACGGCCTCTCGTTATACTGACGCTTCCTCCTTCTCGCAGAGTCTCGCAAACTGCTGTTCAGACTCAGTCTGTCGTTCTTTATCTTTGGCTTGGTCAACAACGGTACGCTCCTCTGCTCTCTCTAGGTACCGCGAGGTACTATGTCTGCCCATCCAGTGCTCTATGTCATCATTCTCTCCGCTGCACTGGACCTCGTGCCGCCATCCACACCCAAGGGGATCATCGCGTTCTGCAACATCTTCCCTGCACTCATCGCGAAGCTTGGTTGGCCATATCTCTTGAAGGGGCGAATACGCTACCCTCGCCGGATTGTCGGATGCACCGCTATCAGCGTCAGCGGCATGCTGACCGTAGCGTTCTTCGATGGTCTGTATATGCGTTTATTAGGCATCTGCTGCGCCTCGTTCTCTTCAGGTATGTGTTTGCCGATACAGCATTGTCTAGAACGCAAGCTGAGGTAGGTCCCCAGGGCTGGGCGAGTTGACATTCTTGCAGCTCTCTACCCGATATCACCCGTCTTCCGTGGCTGGCCGTAGCGTAGGGTATGCGACCAATCTCGCAGAGCCCGCTCATCTATACTAATCGCAATGCTAGATATTTTGCTTCTGGAACAGGTGGTGCGGGCCTTGCAGGCGCGTTGCTCTGGTGGGAGTTGAGAGGCTTGGGTGTCCGTTTCGGCGTCGGCCTCTCCACCGTACGTCTTTCTTTGATCCGATAGTTATCATGAAATCGCTTGCGAGCTCAGAGCAGATTCTTCCTTTCATCACACCGCTCGCATACTTCTTCGTCCTTCCGCGCCCTGAGCTGTTTGTGGGTGCAGCGTTCTCCGCGGCGGAGGATGAAGAGGACGGCGCAGCGATGTCCGCGTCATATACGCCACTACCGCGTAGCGAGGATGAAGACGCTTTGTCGGCGACGGAGCAGGCTGCCTCCGCGAAGGGAGCGATGTCTCTCACTATGCAGGATAAATGGCGGCTTGCGAAACCCATGCTGACGAAGTATATGCTGCCTTTATGTGAGTTCCCTTACGTGCGGCGGATTGCCAGACGCTGAGTTTACTCGCGCGTATAGTTTGCGTCTATCTGGTAAGTGCGCCCTTGTCGCTATCCGCATATGATTGTGCGCTTATGGGGATTCGTAGTTTGAATATACCATTAACCAGGTATGCTGGTTGACCATCCGTGTACTATTCACATCCCTCATTTATTTTAGGGCATCTCACCTACCCTCGTATACCCCGTCCCCACGAGGGAGTCCCATTGGTTCATGAGCCTATTGATTCACTCCATCAGAGATTACTACCCGCTCTGGCAGGTAAGACATCGCACGCAGCCCAAGCCTCTGCTCGCAAGCTGATTCTTCTTGTCAGCTCGTCTACCAAACCACGGTCTTCCTCTCGCGCTCTTCCATATCGCTCGGGCTCCCACCACTCTCCGGGCGCCTGCTCTCGCTCCCTGCGATCGTGCAGGGCGCAATTCTGTGCACGCTCGCGTTCGAGTCTGCGGTCGGCATCTTCGGGGATGCGCACGAGGGCGTGAGCTTCGCGCTCGTGTTCCTGCTCATCTGCGTCGAGGGCGTGTGCGGCGGGCTCGCGTAGTGCGTATTTTCCCCCGTTCCTTCCCCGTTCCCCCTCCTCCGTTTTCGCTCGTCTTCGCGCGTACATGGCTCAGTGCTGACGTCGCTCTGCGCTTGTCAGCGTAAACGTCTTCTACCGTATCAACCAGGAGAAGCGCGACGTTCCCGGGGTGGACGCCGAGCGCACGAAGCAGGAGCGTGAATTCAAGATCGGCTCAATTGGGCTGTCGGACTCGACCGGCATCCTCATGGCCTCACTCCTCGCGGTCCCGACGGAAATCGGGCTCTGTAGAGTGCAGGTCGCGCGGGGAAAGGTGTTCTGTCAGAGTCTGTGAGCGTCGAGACGAACTGTCGCGCCTGGGTCCGACGATGGCGCGGTTTCGGTGTGGACCTGCGACTACATAGATGTGCGAGGTCGCTCTTTCTTGCTGATACTCTAGGTGCGCCAGTGTAATGTGTAGTGTAATATCACACACGCAGAGGCGGAATAGTCAGTCAGGCGTACAAGCAGAAGCTGCAGCGCTCAGAGCTCGTGATTGAAATCGCTTTGTGCCCTGGGTGGGTCACGACCGGTACGTTTGCACCGTTACATCAGGCACATCACCCTGATCCCGCAATCCACCGCAGGCCTTAACCAGGCGTAGGCGATACCGGTAAGGGCAGGTGACTTGAGCGAATTGATATTCTGGGACGGGAGTTGTGTTTGTGGTCGACTGCTACTCCGCGGCCGGATTTGCGTGGATCCGGTATGAGGGGAGGGACGTAGTCGGACTCGTACGTGTAGTAGCCTCGCGCCGTGCACGTGAGGCTACGAGGTACTATCCATATTGTTTTCCTCTGCTAGAGTCTCCACCGCGCCTGCGCTCAGGTCCTCCCAGATGCGTGACACTCCCCTTCCACGTCCACCCCCTCTAAGTTGGTTACTTCGGCAGCCTTGTATGGCTTGCATCAACCGCAAGCATATTCCGTCCCAAAACCGTACGTTATCCCATCCTCCTTCGCATCTTTTTGCATATGGCGACACATGCGCCTCTATCTAGATTGCTAGGTTCCGTCGCAAAACAAGGGTACTAAGTACGTTCTTGGTCCGTCTACATCCGATCTCTGCTTACCATGTCTGAACAGATCGGCTATTGTGCGCTCCACTTATATGGTGCACCTCACCCATCCTCCTGCCGCGTTTTGTTCGCCGGTGTGCCCCCCAAGTTTGTGTGTTGAGTCATGGTAGGCCGCGTCATATCGTGCGGCATAGGCGGCACCTGCTTGCGCGGAAACGAACTCCACCAACAGCTGCGCACTCACAGGTGTCTCCGGCACAGGTTTGCGTTGTCGCCCTTCTCTTGATCTCCTAGACTGTACTTCTTTTCCCCAGGAATTCTCCTGTAACACCCATGGGGATGTCGGTCCCGTACGTCATCGTCGACTTCGCGCACTCGTCCAACTCGCTCTCCGGCAGTAAGTTATGCCTGGAGTCTTTTCGAGAGCACTCACACGCACAGGTGCGCATGCATTCCGTGCGCCACAGCGCCATTCGATGATACAATCATGGTTGTGCCATGGTCGGCCGTTCACATGCGCGGAAACGGTTCATTGTGCGTATCTTGATTCTTCACCATCTTATCCCCTCGAGCAGCCTTCCCGGATAGCATCGCTCGTATACTTGTACTGCGGCTAGAAATCACTGCCCGATCGTGAGTTACAGCTCACTTCACTGACAACGAGCCCTCGAACCTCGCGAGTAAGTTATAGCTGACCGAAGAGAGCCCAGGGTCGACTCTCGCCGCCTATCAGGAGCTTCGGGCCCATAATGATCACCCCGTACTTCCTTCGCTCGATGCCCAGCCAGTGCAAAGCGAGCGTTTACAGTGTAAGGATTGTGCGCACTTCTGGCCTATGCACCGAAGATGTTTGATACAGATACAAGTAAATGTGTACGATATCCTTCATTACAGTGCTTGAGCAACCTCTGTATTATTTCAATCTCGTTGGTACATCCGTGTGTCATTCCATCCGAACGACATATAAATGTATGCAATGTGTCGACAAGTCAGCTGATTGGATACGACTAGCCCCCCCTCGTTCTAAACCCCTTCAAAGCCCGGCCTACCGCAGGCATGCATCCTCTGCAAGGTAGCCTGCCGCATGCTCATGATCGCATCCCATGTCCCCGCGATCTCGTTGCAAAAACTCTGTAGGTCCAGAAAGGGTGCGGACTTTAAGTCCCTTCTGAAGTCATGGCCGACTGTAACGCACCAGATCCGACTCTTCTGGCACTTTTGAGTCGGCAAGGGACTCCGCACGGCGTGCCAGGTACGTAGCCCATCGCTCTATGTCATCGGAAATCTATGAACCCGCCACAGCGTAGCATCGTATCGAAGCGCAGTGTAAACGTGCTTGGTCAGTTATGACAGGCAACCCCGTAGCCACTCCGCACCTTTGACCAAGTAAGTGCAAAGCGCTCGATATCGACGGCAATCCGTGCTAGGTTTCCTTTGATCTTGTCGGGATACGGATACAGTGACTGGTCGGGCTCGGATGTCACGAGTTGTGCGGAGCAGATTTGACCTGAGAGCGTGTACCCGTTGACATCTGGGGAAAGGTGGTCAACAATTCGTGAAGTGAAGGCCAAGAAGAAAGCGAACACTCTGAGCTTGGCCGTGGGGCGTCCGCGTGCAATCTGAATAATCGCCTACCGACGATTCGCTTTGTACAAGTTACCGCGTTGGCCTGCTAAGGAAGCATCGCATGAACTTGCTTACCTGCACGAAAATGAAAACCACGTATATGTGACCTATGGATCCGCGTAACGTGTTCGTGAGGTGATGATGAAACATCTTGGCGTAACTGCGAGTATACTCAAACGTGAGATGTGTCACGGAGCTTGAAGCGGTGAGAGCATCTCACATCTGAAAGGATGTGCGAATAACCCCCATGTACCGAACGACTTCGCGATAGGGGGGTACTATCCAACCGGTACCGGCCCGCCTATGTCGGACGGTAGGCAATAGGTCGAGTCGATTCCGGAGAGCTCGTATGCTCTGCGCGAGCTTCCTGAGGTCGTTCACGGCGCTCCGTCCGCAAGCGAGTTTTGTTCGCATAAGCTGTATCCCAGTATACAGATCAGTCGTATTCCACTATGGCGTGCAATAGGGGTCCCGCTCACATCCTCTGCTGACAAGAGTCCTGTCCTCGCATCCGCGCGGGAGGACTGACTGATGTCTATAAACACGATCTCCCTGCATACTGGAATCACGGCCGCCTGAGCGATATTTCGAATGGAGGATTGCGTAGTCTGAAACTAGAGGCTCACCATCCATTACTGCTACAGCATCGTGCAGATTCCTTCGACAACGAGCAGCGATACATAGGAAAGCCTGTGCATTGATACAAAATGAGTACCGCTAACCAGCGGCGGGTACACATCAGTGCTGACCTGGAGGTACTCGTCCCATAATGCTGGAGACACTACTGTCACGCTGGAGGTCGCTTCTTCTGGGACGGCATCAAGGATAAAGTATACTTTGAGGAACATATCCGAGATATCTTCGACAGACTGCTCAATTTGCATGAGGTTTCGCTGTACTAAGTGCTGTCAACAGGGGTCAGCGAATGTCAAACCGCCAGGACGCCTAGATACGGTGCGTACCTGCGTCTGAATGACCCTAGACGCTACGCCGGAGGACATTCCTAGGTTGGACTTGCCAAACGGGCTACCAGAATACTAACAAACCAGCTGGGGTATGTCCGTGATCGGCGGCAGAGTGGGGTGACTGGAAAGAGACGAATTTGCGAGCAGCAGCTGCACCTAGTGCGATGAAGGTGGAGGTGTATTTGAGTGCACAGAGCTTGATGGTGAGGTTGTTCGCAACACGGGAGATGCGTGGCTACCGGTACCATGGCCTCGTGCTGAGCGCTGATTAATGATTATTGAACGCCCGCGGCACGTGCTGCTGCATATGATCCGGTTAGGAATAACAATCAAGTGAGATGGAAGGGGAAAAGAGAGCCACCGCAGAGTTAGTGTTGCCTCTAGGTGACAGTTCGATCGCAATATTGGTCCAAAAAACCATTGTTTACGTATGGTTGTCAGCAGCGGACGACACGGACAAAGTGGTTGATTGGTATACTTTGAATATAGATAAAGTAAAACGTAGGCACAGTGCAATCCAGCGCGAAACCATGCAACACACTACAACGTACTACTCCGTCGCTCGTGCCCGAGCGCGGCTACGGTGCCGGAAGAGAGCTCAATGTTCAACGAGAAGTCCAAATACGGCGCCTGCCCCCACCCTCCGAACATCCACACGGGCTCGGTGTAGTTTTGCAACGTCAGGTACAGCTTCTGAACGAGTGCCATCACACTCCCCGTCGCGCGTAGCTCGAACTCGTGTCGAGCTTCGCCCAGCCCCGTAAACGGTACAAAGTGCGCAACGCGTGTGCTGTCCGCACGCCGGGACGTGAAGGAAGTACTATAAGGCGCTGTGTCAGCACGCAGGTCACGGCTGCTGCCATGGCGCGCCAACTGGCTTCCGTAGTGGATGGTATACATGACGCCGTCCGTGCGTTCTCCTTGCGCTATGTGTACCTCGATCTCCTCTACGTGCGCGATGAGGCTCGGGGAAGCGCTAGCGCAGCCTTTGTGTCGTAGACTGAGAAAGTGGTCGTTGGCGTGCGGGCTGGTAGCCATCCGGCGTAACGAGACTGAGTACCCCTGTGCGGCGAGCATGGACTTGCACCAGGGCTGAATGAGAACGCGCCGGATGCGCAGTGGAGGTGCGCCGCTGGGTGTGTTATCGAGTGGGATGCGGCGAATGATGACAGGCGTGATAGATATGTCGGCGCGCATGTCGTGCACGCCCGCAAGCGAGAGTGCCCAGGTGCGGTAGTAGCGCTTGCAGTCCAGGCAAACGTCCTTGCGCGTGCCGACGAGCAGACCCTCGTCCGCTGTGCTCGCCGGAGGCTCGCACAACGGGAGAGCGATGAGGTTTCCAGAGCTATCTGCGCACTGTAACAGCGCCAGCCAAGTACACTCGAAAGGACCGCACCCACAGTCACGATACGAGCTGCGTTCCGCGTGGAGGGTGGATTCCGGGAAGGTGGGGGGAGAGTACCGGAGGAGCGGAAATGAAATCCTGACGCCGTGCATGGAGGGAATGTACATGCTCGTTTGCTCTAGTTGACCCTGTTGTCCTGAGGAGTCCCAAACGAGCTCTTGGAACCGCTTGGTGGATAGAGACGTGACCGTCTTAGCGGTGCGAAAGTCGTGCGGGGAAAGGGCGAGGAGTGAGCGCGCCGGACGCTGGAATGATGTCAACGGCGTATCTAGAATAGTTATTCGCTCCTCAATCAGGCGTAGAAGAGATGCCGGAGACGCGCTCTCCTGACTCGCGGAGAACCTAGGCCCCCATGCCAGGAGACTCTGGTCCGGGACCGTCTTCAGAATCTCCTCCTGTAAGAGAATGAACGCCTTGCGACCTTCCCCGTAGACCATGGGAATCCTGACGTCGAAGATGCCCATGAGCGCGTATGCCTCGTCCTCGACTCGTGTGGTTTGACGGGTTGAAGCCCACCACATCCGGCGTGCAACGCTGACAGAACTCAGGGGATTCTTGTGGAGAAGTATGGACATGTCAACGCCCGTGATGGACTCCAAAAGCGGGGCCAACGTTGTTTTTGTGCCGAGAGGGCGCCAGTCCGAGGAGAGGAAGACGACGTTTGTAGGGGCGATGAGCTCCTGGAGGGTCCAACCACGCCTGTGCCACCTGCTGGCACGGAATGCAGACCCGGGGCTTCCGAGATCGTCGGTAGATGGAACATCGACGAGGTAGACATAGCAGACATTTGCCTGGCGGTACCACTCATACATAGAGTTGAGCGACTCGATCAGCTCTGCGCTACTAGATTTGTCGATACAACAAGCGTCCATCCAGAGGAGTGCAAACCCGTGGCTGCGTGCGACTCGGCAAGCCTCCCTGATCTTGTGGGATATGGCTGGATGAAATAGGATAGACTCTGTCGCAGGCGTGCTTGGGTTCGTGTGTGGCGACAACGGCGATCCTCCATCGGAGGGGCTGAACAAAGCAGATTGGAGTGTCGCGATAGCCGTGTAACTCTGTTCGCCGACCGCGTCCCAAGTATGCGATAGGATGGCGTAACGAGCACTTTGTGGGTCAGATACGAGTTCGAACTTTCCCGATGTTGTGTTGAGCAGGCGCATCCTGGGGTAACTGTTAGCACCGGTCAATGAACTGTACGAGGTTGATACTGACATGCTGTGATTGCCCAGAATGTTCAGAAACGATGTAGATGTAGTATGATTGACAGAGCCGCAGCAGCGAGAAAACGGGGCATGGAGCGTTGACGAGACGTTGAGACCCACCCAGGAGGCCTGATAGAAGCAGCATTACGAAGACGACCTCAGGGCTCGGATATCCGCTGGCTGTCAACGTGGACAGCGGCCCGAGTCGGCAACGGCGTGATCAATCCTTCCTTCTCCTTCGAAGGGGATATTAGTCACGCGGCATCGGAATAGACACGCCTGTGTTTGGAACTGTGGAAGTTTCAGTGTCTGTCTGACGGAGAATCACATCCATGCGTCGGGGCCTTGTCAGAGATATTGCAGCGCAAACACATCAAGAAGACTGCATAGATGACCACAAGGGCCGCAGTGAGTTTGTATTATTGACGAATTGTAAAGCGAGGTTGGCGTACCAAATAGTTATATATATATAAATCCTGCCAGAGCCAATCGCTGAGCAGTGGTCGACATGGTACAGTACACTCGACGCCCGGGAATTCTTCAACCTGGCCTTGTGGTATCCAGACCCAAGACATCCTAGAGTCTAACTCGATGAAGGACGCGGATGTGAAACGGACCGCAGCTGAGATGTAGCACTTCACGAGCTCGGCGTAGGGTCACTGCAGGAGCGTCGCCTACCGTACATTACTATCCCGTGCAGCCAATGTGCATCATGACCCGAACACCTGAGAATAGTCCCTCGACTCGCAAGGAGTCGATCGTGTATCGGAAGCACATCTCAATCGTTGTACATGTATCGTAGCGCGGTAGTACACTCCACGTGCCCTTCAAGCTACAGTCGAAATCAAGTCGGGCTTCCGCACAAACATATGAAGGCACTTGCTGACTATCTCCCATACCGCAATGCTAGCGTTGATTCTCGACATGACAAACTGACAAGCGACAACATATGTTAGGCTTGGATCTGACGGTGTGAAATACACAGGCTTAAGAAGACGTACAGTACTGGTCACCATTGCGTGACCGGAGCAGAGGTTGAGATCAGTCTCCAGGGACATCATGTCAAGCCGCAGCTAGATGAAAGGTAGAGTTGAGTAGTATCCATGATCCAGTGTGCCCAGAGCGACGAGGAGTAACAAACGGACGCACATTGTACCAGATATGGGCTATCGCTTCAATACGCTGTGCGACATTATCGATGTCTTCCAGTGTGCCACTCCTAAAGCATGAATAGAGTTAGACAATATCACTCCATTCTCGATAAGCTCTGGCGTACCGCAAGAGCTGCATCCGCGCGTTCAGACCTCAAGAAGTTGAACCTTATGAGCACTATGGTGGCGCGAAGGTGCACTACAGCTTACTTGGGGTCTCATTCGCCTCAACTCCGGGAGTCGAAAATATGGAAGACTGAAGCCCTAACGTGAGACGTGGTCGACTGAACGAGGTAGATGACCCACAAGTGCTTGGAAGGCGGCAGTGGGCGCGACGGTGCACAAGATCTTCACAGCACGAGGAGCCAGCGTGGCAACTAGCCCCATGTAATCCGATGCTTTGTCCAGGTCCTTATCAGTGAAAATAAGCAGACATATATGGATGATACAAGTAGCGTTCGTGCTTCACCTCGGAGATGCTGAAAAATGGGTGATGTGAGACCAAAGTCCTTTTTAAGAGCGCCATAGCGAGTACGATGCACTTACTTAGAGACCTTCTGCTCCAGGAGCTGGATGTTGCCGACCGCTTTCGTTATGTCCTCAGAAAGAGGTCCTGTGATGCTTTCCAAGTCGATAGTGATCTGTACTATCTCCTTGAACTCCTTGATGTCGGCTGCGATCTCGCTGAAGTTTCCGCGCACGGTTTTAGCAACCACTATGTGCTTCTGGACTTTCTGATAGCACAGATGTTATCAAAGTATGTCATAATGCACAGTGACGATCTTACCTCCTTGAAGTGCTCGATCTCCTTTACCAAGGACGTGACGTTGCAGTTCATGTCCTTCACCCTGTCCAGGACGGTGGTAGCATAGACTGACGGATGTGCGACGTGTAAGTGATTCGTCCAAATGTGGAGGAGATGTGGTAGCTACGGTGCATAATTCGCGATGCGGCGGCTGCGCTGTCTCGGCTGTTGTCGACGTAGGCGTTGAACCGCTGTAGTGGAGTGTAAGCTAAACGTAATACAAACACCGCACAAAGCACACCTTGGGGAAAACATTCCACTGTGGGGATAATGCGCTAGTATGGTCGGCGCGTCCAAAGTACTGGATGTCAAATTTCAGGAGAGGGCGTGCGACCTTGTCAAAGAGGTCGTTGATGACATCGATGTTCTTTTGAAGCCGCTCGATATCCTGGACGACCGCCTCGGTAGCGGCGGCACTACTGAGTGAATCGGCGAAGCGATCACACTGTTCCGGATCCGGTCCAAGAGTGGTTTGAGGGAGATGAGGCATCGTCTGAGATCGAGAGAGGGAACAGCCGTAGTAATGCGGGGGAGACGCACGAGATATCGCTACGTACGGTGGCGAGTTGTCTGTACAGCTTTATACGGAATTAAGGTAGTGCTGGCACGGCAGGCCTCCAACCAGATCAGCGACCTTCAGAATACCCACGAAATTCATCATAGATGCCCTATCGTGGCCCTGCATTCCGCGCACGAAAATTCACCGTCTGAGTCATGATTACAGTTGTCGGACGGAGTGAGAGCGCAATCTAAAAGAGACGCCCAAAACATTTGTGCCTCCTTCCAAAGCGCCAATACGGATTTAGTCACACATCTACCAGAAACTACCCACTCACTGGCACCGCGCGCGTTTCTTCCGAGGCGAGGTCACCATCAGCACCTCCACCTTCTTGATGCTCGCCGACAGCACCTTCCTTGACGCAGGATCGGACCACTGGCATGTGAGAGAAATTCTCAATGCAGCGACTCGATACTGATCTTGTTGGCGCTTTGCTCTCTGAATTCAGGAGTCAGCAGGTAGTTGATCACACACACGTAGTTGATCACACACACGCCAGAAGCCCAAGTCCCTTTCCGGTTACTGAGAAAGCTCGTACAGGAATGAACTGCAAGAGCCCATGTGAGCAAGCCGACTATCCCTATCTCCGCCCATCTTGCCGCACCGTCGCCCTCTGCCTTCTGTTCTGAGTCTCGATCGCTCCGAATGTGCACTGCATCCGGCCTGAGGCATTACTGCCTTCATGACCGGTGAGCTCCGTGAATATATCCTAGACCGTTCCCTCGTCTTATGGCGCTGAAAGCGTAGTCATCCGGCCCTTCGCCACAAACACAGTAGGATGCGACGGTCTTTGCGCACAAAGTACTGAGGACCATCACTGAGGGGTGCACACGTACGTATCTGAGCAATTCCACCGACGGTGGCCGCATCTGATCATCTCATGTTCGAATTGTGGGTCCAAGCGGCTCTCGCGGGAACGCATGGGGAACTCTGACCGGGGTGTGCCATACATTTACTTCGCTCGCTTGCCCCCGTTGGCTAATAATAATAGCCACGGTAGAGTTCGCGCCCAGAGTGGACCGGGTGCACCACGTCCACACGCCATGTTATCGAATATGGGTCGAACAGGTACGCGAAGTGATGTTCCGTAGAATATCTGCTGACTTCGCTTTCAGAAGTCAGGGTTATTCGGTCGCATGTGTCAGCAAGAGAGCTGGTAGTCATGCTGATCAGACACCTATCTTCAATGAGCGTGCCGCGACCGCAGAAGACATAATCGCCATATCATATATCCTACATAACTTAGGAATGTGAATACGGAATCGAATGAAGTCGTCAACGAGGCGAGTCCGTTCAATCCACTCCATCCCTGGGTCAGGTTGACCTGACTTCATGTGCAACTCAGCTCGTGGTGGACCGAGAGAGTTCGATCAGTACCCAGCCACGGTCGATGCTATGCAGGGTGAGTCCGTATCACCGGCGAGACGGACTCCGTCCTGCATCTCGTAATGAGGCCGCTGCTACTTTTCCCAGAGGAACCCCGCAGCATGGAGTCCATGCACACGCCGGTACCTCGGCGACCACATGCGCGCGAGCGAAGGAGAGTCGAACATTCGATCATGGAGCATCTCAACACGGATCCACTCATCCTGGTCCTTGTCCCCTGTCACCGTGACCCCCGCGACGTACTGCGACACACGACAACAGGTTCGCACCGCATACCTGTGTCTTTGCACGCACACCATGAGACGCCCCGCCGCAGCTGTCGTCATGTTGAACAGGCTAACGTCTCGGACGGAAAGGGGAGATTGTGGTCTGCGGCGGCACTAGAATCAACGTGCTAGCCGCCATGGACACACAATGGTGGGTGCTGATAGGTCTTCTCGTTCATTCGTTCAACACATGTCATGATACTCCCCTGGAAACCGCATCCCGGCTAGCTTGCAATCTCACTGCACAACGTGTTCACATTGGCAACAGCCTGCCCCGGACAGTATGCAGGCTCCTTGTCTGCACAGGACGCTCGAGGGACATCATGAGCTCGCAGAGAAAAGACGGTCCCCCTTCAACGTATGGGGGGCCGTCCACGAGGCTACTCGTTCCTCGTTCGAGTGATTGATGATATGACAAGGCATCGAAAGTTGGCTGCCAGGTAGCAGGAGGCTACTACATGAGCCCCTGGAGTTTGAGCTTGTATATTGGTGCTTTCGGACCGTGCCGAGTGTCTCGCTGCTGAGAGGAGCTTCGCGCCCGCGAGCCATGCATTGTCAGCAGATGGCACAGTCTGTGCTCATGATTCATCAGGCGATGCGCCCGGTACGACATTATGCTATCTGTTTCCTGAGAGGCTCTGATCGTGATAATCTTCTGCGCTGGACGCTTGCTGCACCTCTTTCCTTCACGTGTCAGTTGCAGTGCGGGAGACTCGCCAGCTGGCTACAAAGCATGTCCAAGAGAACCGAGCCGCTTAGGTATGTACAAGCCGACAGACTGCCGATGTTGCACCTGCATATTCGGACGACACAAGCACGTCATCCCAACCTGTGCACTAAGATAACGAAGCTATCCGAAGAGATGTCACCTGATACATATGCGAGAGGAATCAGCGGCAGGGGACCGGGAGATATTCCGCATAGAGATCTGGCGAAGGGACGGGCGACCCGATACGATGCATTTCCATGCCTTCACCTGCGTGACCGGGGCGCAGCTCGCTATTCCCTCGCGTACTCGTGGGACAGCACCCGTGCGAGCCCCTTCCATTCCTCCACCCGTGAGGCTGCAGCTTCATGAATGCGTCGTGCGACCTCGACGTTCGCCTACAAAGAGATACATTCGCAGTTCGTTAACATGCGCGCGACCCACAGTTGAAGACATGCAGCTTACCGGCGACTTCGGTGAGTCCTTCACAGCCTCGAGCGCGGCCGAGTGCAGATCAATCTCGGCCAGGAGCTGGAATGAAAACATTTAGAAAAACTAGACGCAGAACAGGACGCCTTGGCTCGACTTGCCTCACTCGCGATTTGCCGCAAGACACCGAAGAGAGGCATTTGCGCTTTGAGAGAGGACAGGATGAACCGGACGTTCGTGATCACCTCCTGCGCCGACTTGGGGTTCTTGATGAACACAAGCCCCTCATCATCGCGCCCGCGGTTCTGGTCGCGAGCGTGATTGACATCATCGTCGGCTATCGGCGGGAGTATCCCTCCGACGTAGAGTAGAGGTGTCCTACAACAGATATCAGTGCGATAGACCTCATAATATTGAAACGCATACCATAGAAGGTGATACGCTACTGCCTGGATTGTGGACGATGCAAATCCTACCCAGCCAAAGGATGACCTATATCAATCAGGATCATCGTCGTTGTAAATGGGAGAGGAAAGGAAAATCGTACCCCTTCTGTGCGGTTCTCCGTGCGGATGAAGACAATGAGCTCAAGAAGCATTCGACCGCGTTCTGGAGAGCATCCAGCCGAGGGCCATAGTCATACTTTGCTATGCCGGTTATTGACTGAGATGGAACATGTAAGGAAAGTAAGTTGCTAGACGTGTATCGAGGCACGCGTATCATCCTGCACTGTTCACATACCTCCTTGAGCGTTGCCAGTTCATGCCCAACATCTGCATTCGCCGTTTTCTGCAACCTACTCAGTAATGACGTATACACTTGCATCTGTGTGAGCTGTGCGCCATCCGACATAACTGTAGCAGAGGGACTCACGGTCCACAACTACGGACAACGTGTGGGCTGCATCCCGGGAGTCGTGAACAATTTCCTCGTAGTCCTGACCGAGACGCGGGTTGGATCTAGTTCATGCTGTCAGACAGATGGGAGGACTTACCTTGAGACACTGGACCCATCGTACTTTGAGCGAGCTGTCATAGTCAAGGCGAAGCGCGACCTGCCACTTCAAAGAGCGAAAAGCTGGAATCAAGGCCTGCGTAGAATATGCGGTGCAACGTATGTCGGTGCAATATCCGGAGAATCTCTGGTGGGACATGCTGGAAGGGAAGCTGCAAAGACCGTGACCATCCGTTTGGACAAGGAGAGTACTGATCATCGTACCTCGCGAGCTCGTACAGTGTGTCGTGGTGGGGGAGGAGGCGGAAAATCCCCCGGGAGTGTCGAAGGCAGCGCCGCGGCGGAGATGGTGCGGTACCCACGTACGTCCTAATAACGCCGTCAACCTTGCGGGACATGCGTGTGAACCGGATCTGTGATCGGATCTCGGTAGGGAAGTAGCTTTCAGCCTTATCAATGGTAACTCCATCCTCTTCCCCTTCACAGACTGCGCGCTGGAGCTCAGCCTTGTGTGGCTGGTGTGGCTGACTCGTCAAGGGCTAGCGCTCAGCGCTCAGTTCAAGGCCTAGGGACTGAGGTAGCAGCGATCTCTCCGCATGAAAGCATGAAGGTCCGATCGATTTCTTCCGCGGAGATTAAACATTGATCGCGCTGCAGCCTGCATGCGACATATGTGTACTTATGCTCGCTTGAGTTCGTTGCACGGGTCATGTAGGAGCGCTTGCCAACAACGTCCAGGCTCGTTCCAGCTGCACGGGAAGCATACTGTTCTGCCCTTTCGGGTACGCGGGAAAGGCTGACTCTCACAACTTGGAACTTTGATTTACAAGCCTGTGACGCGCGGCCGCGGCACCGCGCGCGACACATTCTCTGGTGGGCGCAGCCTATCGCGTGGGTCGCGAAGTTTGGGTTGGTAGGAGAGGGCGCGAAACACGTTCCTCCGCTCGCGCTCAGGGAACGCGCGGTCCGCGCACGAAGCGTGTCCTTGCGTGCGAGTACATCCTTATACTGCAGGTGGTTTACCGATGAGCGATATCGAGGCCTCACTGTAAGACCAAAACTCGAATATCATCTTTGGGTGCTCGCGACTGAATTCCATATGCATTCACGCAAATAACAATAATGTACAACGTATCTCGATTCCCCGATACCTGGACCCGTTGCCCTGGCGGAACGCATCATGGATGAATCAGGGTGCAGGCAACTCGCGGCCTGACACACGCAAGCTAAGCTCGTGTCGTCACACCCCGGCGTGAAGTGCATAGACGTCGCGACGCCGCCTCCCCCGAGCGCGCTGTTCGTCCTGACGAGCTCTCCGTCCCCGTCGTTCCACACGCAGACGATCCCGCGTCAGCTGATGCGGGCGCAATATACCCTCCCCAGGGTGAATATGCGACGCCGTACACCGTGCCGCGGCCTGGCGGCCCGAGCGAAAGCAGACCCATTCTAGTCTGCACGTCCCACACTTGCACCGTGGCGTCATCCGAGCCAGCCACGACACACGTCCCGGCAGGCGAGAAAGACACGGAGGGCATATCACGCGGGTACTCATACCGCCGCGCGAGCTCGTGCCCGTCGTGCGTCGTGCTAAAACGCGGCGGAGGTGATCACATCGGTACGGCTTGAGAGCACGAGCTCGGGCGCGTCGAGGTCGAGCTTGGCGACCTCTAGACGCGGCAGACTCGCTCGGTTCCGCCGGTCGCCATCATGCGTCCGTTTAGGGAGAAGACGATGAAACTCACGACGCCGTCGTACTGAGCGAGGCCAAGGGGTTTGAGGTTCTTCGCGTCCCAGAGGTTGAACGTGCCATCCGTCATGCCGCCCAGCGCCCGGAAGCCGGGGTCAATCGGGGCTGAACGCGAGCACGCGAATTGGGCCGCTTGTCTTCAAGGTATGCGGCTCATCGTGCAGCGCTACGATGTCCCAAAATTTGGATGTCCCTGCTCGGGTTTCAAGAGCTAGAATAGCGCCGTCCGGAGAGAACGTTGCTGCAGAAATCGCGTCGTCGTGTAGCTCGATATTGCCTATAACAGAGTTGTCGCGGGTATCCAATACGGTGAGGCATGTGTCTGCCGCCTCGAGAGATACCGGCCGGTCGCGGATTACGCTAATGTGGTGATAGACCTGTTGTGCGTTACTCTGACGGTGTGCGGGGCAGAAGAGGCTAAGGCAGTAAAGCGCTTACCGGCCTGTAGCGGGCCTGTCCTATAGGCGAATCCGGGCATGTCTAGTCGGTGGAACATGTCTCTCTCTGAGGAGCCGAGATCACCGAGGTCGAGCGAATAGGTGTACTGTGAACCCTCTTCGTTGCCGCGGAACGACTATGGCTAAGCACTAGAAGCCCACCGTTGCTCGCTGGAGACTGGAACCTGGTGGTTTCGCCGCGCGGGCGAACTTCCCGTCTGTGAAATGAGGAATGCGCAGTGAGCCCTTTTCGGAACCGGATTGCATGGCATGTGCTCATTAAATTGAAGCCCGCCGAAACGTCGACGCTTATGTTTGACTGGCTGAAAAGCACTAGTAATCGGTTGATGCTCCGGCGGGCCCCTCGGGTGCGCCTTGAGGTAGGTTGAATGTTACGTAGTTGTCTCGCACCTGCTTAAGGGGCTGTTGATTCTCTCCATCCAAGTTGGGATTAAGCGTGCGTGACAAGGGCATGAATAGGCCCTCTCGTAGGTAAATGAGGTCTTCAACGTGATGCGGATCGGGTGATTACAACGGGTACCCGTGGCCAAATGGAGAATCGACTCAGCGTAAATGTTCCAAGAAGTCGCGCACTCTGATTTGGAGGGTGCCATTGTTTGTGTATCGATCGATGAGAGGGTCAGTGAGTAACGAGCTCTCTGGTGGCGAGTGGAAGAGGATGAGAGGGAGCAGTGACGATTGAGCGTGTGCAACCTGACCCTACGTGATGATGTCATGATATCCCACGCGCGAACCGAGCGCTGTCATGACTCTCAGCCGGATGATACATCGATGATTGTCTCTTGCTTTTGCTGCTCTCTAACACACCGTTCACATAGCATGAACAGCTCGAATGCATCGCTGCCAGCCGCTAAGTACGTCTATACTACTGCCACATAGGATGCACAGTACCAGCTTGCGTCAGACTATTGTGTGTCTCGCGCTTACCCTCCAACGTAAGTCATCACTCCGCTGCTGTGACTCCCTGTGAGCACTTGATTGCTCTTTCGCTGACTTGTCCCTAGGCAACGAAACTCTGCATTATGTCTTCTGTCCACCCAATGCTTCTCCTTGATGCACGCTCGCGGAGAGCCCCATGACAGTATGCCCTGTCACAAGTGGTCTGATCATCAAACCATTCGTCGTGGAGTATCCCATGGCATCCGCTGCGGGCGCGACATCAAGACTACTTTGCTATGAGCGCTGTGAGAGCACATCTGCGGTGCGTAGCCACTGTCGACAGATGAACAATGATCCATCACTGGGACTGGCTATGGCCATGACTATATGGATATCGGCGCTTCACCCGCCGTAGCTTCTTCGTCCAGGTAAGAGTGCTAGACTGGTCACCGTGATCGCGCTTTGATTAACTATTGAGCCGTGCATAGGCAGCCCAACTTCGCATTGCGAAGCTGTCCTGATGTGCTATCTAACTGCGCCTTATCCGTAGCGCAGCCGGGGAACGTCTCCTTAAAGCCTCAGTTGCCAGCGCCCTCTCATCCATGCAAGGTCGCTTTTCTCGCTCACCGCTCACCATGAGGAGCATCAACTCCATTCTGTTTCTCTCTGCCGGACTGCTGAGCGTCACAATAGTGAATGCTAGTTTCGCTCAAAGCTGTACGTAGCGCCGCTTCCATCACCCGCCAACGGATGCGCACTCATGATGAACGAACACAGTGACACCTACGAAATACATCAGCCTTCCCCTCGGCCATGTGAAGCCAGTCGGATGGCTACAGTACTACGTACGTCTACTCCAGTCCTCGAACTGAGCGGGGCATGACGAACTATGTTGACGAATTATGCATCTTTCCTGTCACAAGCTCGATCCAAGACTGAACCTTGGAAAAGAGGACGGCCTTTACGAATAGTGAGTGTTGCGCTCTCACGAGGATAACTTCTCGTCTCACCGAAATACGCCAGTCTATCCCAAGCAGATACGGAGTGGGTCACGAGACGATCAGAAATTTACTCTATCGAAGGAGGTGCGTCATCTCCCTCTAACAGCCAATAACCTACGCCGTCATATATCTCACACCGCGGCGGAGCAGCCGGAAGCCACTGGTTTGTAAGTAGCCCGCACGTATGGCTCTATGCCCAGATGCTCACCTTCGTCTTCGCACAGAACGACATGGTCATCATCGCCGGCATCACCGAAAACCAGGTTCTCCGATCGCAGACGGAGCAGTTTCTCGACTATTACCTCGACACCCAGGATTCAGACGCCTGGCTAGGCCCCGAAGTCACCACAGGCAGGCCGCGCCGGCTCTCCGCAAGGCGAGCTCATAACTTGAACTCGTCCCTCTGGACGTGGACTCAATTAGTTCGCGCTCCAGGCTTCCGTTCCTGCTGGGAGCAATGCGCATCGCGGATGCGCAGCCCACACGGGCGGATCGTATTGCCGCTGGCTTGCATAGATTCGTGGCGCTCGTACACGAAATGCTCCGTCGAGGCGAGGGGCTGGAGGACGACGCCTCGGCGTACGCCGGCGACCTCCTTTTGATGCTTCAGTGGTGCGTTCTGTGTACAGTTCTACTCGCACATGCGTACACGAAGTCTGACCTCTACAGGCTCTATGAGTTCCACCCGAGCGGACAGGAAGACGTTCTTGTAGAGACCATGCTGATGTTATCGCAAACCGGATCGGAATCCTTGACAAGCGTTTTCAGAGAGGAGGTAATGATCACCTCCCATCTGCGAGGTTTACCACACTAACGATTACAAGAACTTTCCAACGGTGGACCCGCAGCAACGCTGGCAGCTCCCCGACGCCGGGATCCAATGGTGCGCCATGAACGCAGCAAAAGCGCTTACCGCTCTCGGCGCGAGGTCCCGTCTCAGAAACGATAGCTCCGGTGCGTCCGCCTGCGCCCCTGTTATAACGAGTGCAGTCAGACTGACCAAATATATGAAAGACGATGCCGCGTGGGATGCGATATCAAAAACCCACGGGCGACCATCGGGTCTCTTCGCACCCGCCAAACACGTCCATCGCTCTTTCGGCGAGGCGGACTGGTAAGACATGGAGCATTTCTGTCACCTGTACAACGCCTCACCACACATCCTCCCTTGACAGGGCACATCTCACCACAGTCAGCATCTCCGTCTCTCACAGAACTCGCTGAGTCATGTCGCTCAACTATCTATTTCATTAATAGGAAACTATACGCTCGTGAGCACCATCTGTTTCCCTAACATGGGCGATTAGAAGATGGCTGACGTTTCTCTCGTAGAGGTCTTTACTTGTATCAGGTCAGCGGAGACCTCAAGTACGTGGAGAGCGTGGAGCGCCTCGCGCACGCAGCCGTGCTAGCTCCGCCGGGCCAATCATTCCATTCCAGTAAGTGCTGCTTGCTCGTCTACCCCGCAGCACCTATCTGACAAGAGCTTGAGGGGGGTGGGGAAGCACCGACAGTCTGATGCTGTGCAGAAAGGTGTACGCTCCCGGCGGGTACGTAGCCCCCCGGCGGTGACACAGTGGTCCTCAAAAGTCGTCCGAGACATGACTGATGGTCCTCCGGCTTTCGTGCAGGCCGTACGAAAACCTGTATGGATACATCAACAAAAATCCCACGTAGGCGTCCGTTTTCTCCCCTTCTCTGTCGAGTACGTTAAGCCTATGCGTAGATGCGCTGCCATCATGTATCCCGAGGGCGCATTCGATCTGGTCTACGGGGCGTTTATGTACACGGCGGACCGCATGTCCCTCGTCCAAGTCCTTCCCGGGCCCTTCACAGTCAACACGACGCTGGCCGAAGGTGCGTCAGGGTAGTCAACAGCGGGGGTGTACGACATCAACTCACGGAGAACGCTTTGCAGACAACAAGGTCGTAATCTCCATCAATACGAGCTACCCCTACACCTGGGACACACACTCTCGGGGAGTCATTGTCGCTCAGAAGGCCTTCGTATACTACGTGCGCATCCCCACGTGGTCGACTGGTGCGACGATCTCCGTCAACGGGAGCGATCCGTACCCCTGCACACCGGTCGATGGGCTGCATGTCATCCGCGTGGAACCAGGGACAACAAACTTCACGCTAAACTTGCCCTTGAACATCGTCGCAGGTCCGTCCCAGCGTCTACGCTCGCGCATCCTCTGACGAGCCCTCTATCTGCTATAGATGATCTGCGCCCAGGGCGCGTCGCGGTAAGTCGCGGCCCGGTGCTATACGCCTTCGACGAGTGGTACCCACTCGGCACCGACAACGCCGTGCATCGGGACGCGCACTACGCGATAGACCCGTCGACGCTCTCCCTCAGCCCCGCCAAGATGCAGTCGTTTAGACCACTTTGGCGCGACGCGGGCCATACGCTCACCGTCGCGGCGTGTCCGACTGCGGGGGCAACGGACGGTAACTTCTTCGCGGAGGATCAAAGTGCGGTGACCTGCGTGGCTCCGGCGAGGAACATCACGCTGATACCAGTCGTGGTGCGTACATGTTCCTTCTTTGACCTGGCTGGGGAGCGCAAGCGCGGTCGCTGATGCGCAGTTTATTGTCTAGGACGCCATTTTCCCCCACTACGCCGTGAAGGAGCTTCCCGCTTTCAAGCTACCTGATATGGCGTAGCCGGGCGCAATGTAATCGCGCTGTACATTTGTGCACTATCGAATCGAGTAAGTACCTTCTGTTCTTATTTTACGGTACCAAACTCACAAGGCTCACAGCTCGCATATGCACCGCCCTCTCACGCATAGTTCCTGCTAACATTGTATGAGAATAGTACCTGTGTTCCGCCGAACGTGCGTCTAGATTGCGAGCTCAGCGCTCAGTTCCCGGGTCCCAAAGTGCAACCAGCTTTGGCTTTACCTCAACCGTGTCGGTCACGAGCACTGGGTACCACACTACACCCGCCTTCTGCTCCGCGCTATCGAAACTTCTTGTCCACCTTGCTGGTGGACGACAGGTGGACGACACATGTCGTACTACTGAATGATGAGTCTCGGCGCCGGTGTTCCAAGTAAGGTGTGTGCGTCCCTCCGCGTCCACCCAGCGGCGAGTCGAGCTGAGGCTCGCCTTAATTTGAACGCCGTGCTGCGCTTCGGGAAGGACCATGCATCCATCTTTGAGGTGCACGTTTTCGCCGGGGTCGATTACACGATTACTTATCATAGAAATGCGACCCGTGTCGACAGTTACTGCTAGTTGAGATCGAGGTCAGCGGAGCAGTGTGTTCGGCAGTCGCGGAAGCCCCACGCATTGAGTTGGAACCTTTTACATTGACAGTATACGTCACAAAATCGAGAAAGGGCGACTAGATTAGATACATATGCATTGAAGCAAACAACGAAGTGCAAGGTGTTCGGGACCCGTTGTCCTGCCAGAACGCATCATGACATCAGGCTGCACACAACTCGCAGCCTGATGCATGCAAGCTAACGCTCACGTCGTCCCACTCCGGCGCAAAGTGTACCAACCCCCGGGCGAGTACGAGAACGCCGCCGAACGACCGCAGCCCCATCCCCGTCTGCACGTCCCAAACCTTCAGTGTCGCGTCGTCCGATTCCGATACCACGCAACCCATCAGGCGAGAAGGCTACGGCGCGGACAGCACGCGGTTACTCGTACAGCTGCGCGAACTCGCGTCCGTCTATGCTCTAGACGCGGCAGCCGCAGTCGCGCGATCTGGTGATGATGCGCTGTCCGCCGCGCGAGAATGCAGCGGACGCAGTCACGTTGGTGTGGCCCGAGAGAGCGAGGTGGGCACGTCGAGGTTGAGGGTTGCGACGTGCCAGACGTGGCCGCAGGCCTGCTCGGTTCCCCCCGATCGCCAACATGCTGCAGTCCCAGAGGTTGAATGTGCCGTCCGTTGTGTCGTCCAACAGCCTGGACCTGTCCGGGTGAACCTGAATGCGCAGATCGGCGCACTCGCCTTCACGGTCTGAAGTCCTGAGAGAAGGCATCTACAATATTGTGTCGGCGTTCGGACGACCCGTCGTGCGTAACTCTGACGGCGCACGGGACCGGGGCTAAGATCAAGCTACCTGAAAGAGTTGTCAGAGGATGCAAATACTCCTTTCCAGCACGATCGTATTGCACAGCTAGTGTACCCACTATGTAAGGATCGTCAACACGAGCATTCCAAATGAATGAACTCGCCCTGCCTGATGTATCCCCGGGTCGGCGATCTCCACCCAGGCCTCCCACATGTACGGACGCAGACACGGTTTGGGAAAAGCTGCTGAGCATAGATTTCCCAAGTAACAACATACATGTACTCAGCTAAAGGCGCCACACAGATGAAGGAGAAGAGCACTGAAGGTATGCGACTGAGAAGTGGCAGAGAGAGAGGAGTAAGAAGCGCCGACGGTTAAGCGGCTGGTAATGATGTCATTATGTCCCACGGGCCACGAGGCTAGCGGACTGACAGCGGGCGCTGGCAAATATTGAGCGACTCTTGCTTTTGCCAACTCGCTTGCCCGGCATCGCTAGTGCTATGTATAACTGCAGCTCAAAAGCGGCCGTGTGCTCCTAGGCCGTTGTCTCGTGAGCCAGAGCACTGGTGATCGTTCCCTTCCCACCGCCGACGAAGCCGCTGCTACTCACCTTGGGCGACTATGAGGATGCAAGACCGTGAAGACGGGCCCACAGCACACCGCTACCTTCGTTTTTCTCCTTCTTGCATTAATACCGCGGGGAAACACACCAGTTAGTGAAGTCATTCAATTACGCTGTCACTCGAGGCTCCTTTGACTCATTTCTTGTGCAGGACGGTTTCGGAATGCAAAATATTGCGATATTTTCGCGTCCAGGGCAAGATCCAACTATGCAAACACTGTCAGGAGCTGCGCACGCTGCTATCGACCTCGGTTCTTACGAGAACCGTCCCGGCGCTCGACTCTGGCACAGACCAAGGTGCCTCCATAGTCCACACCTTCACGTCGGCACTTTGAGAGCGGAAGATTTGACGCCCTCATGATGACAGTGAATCGCATGCTCAACGGATCTAGATAGTAGCCGCATATCTGCATCCAATATCGAGTCTACAACGATCACACGCCCGGGCCCGCGCACAGCTTTCGTTCTGATTCACCCACCAAGGTAACACATCATTTCGCCGCTGTTGGTCGCTGGTTGATTCTTCGTTGAAGTCTGCCTAGACGACGAAACTGTGCATTGCGGTTTCCCTCCACTCAAACTCGCTTCCGAACACACGCTCACACTCGCTCTGCGACCGATCACGCGCCGTCACGATGGAGGATTGATCCAATGTCCGCTGCGGGCGCGACATCAATATGCAGAGCTCAATCGAGACGTGATCACATTGACATGTCTATCTGTGCCTCAATCAATCGCAACTGAAAACGTCGCCTCTAAAAACTCCGTTGAACCGCTCTCGCCCGTCACTCCACGCGCGAGTCGCGCATCACTTGCCATGAGACGAATACGCCCCCTCCTACTCGTCTCTGTAGGGCTCCTAAGTGCCTCAGTAGCGAACGCTAGCTTCGTTCAGAGCCGTGAGTAGCGACACGTTCTTGACTTCCCATCAATGTTCACTATAAACGACTGCAGTCGTGCCCAAACAGTACACCAACCTTCCCCTTGGCGATGTCAAGATCAGCGGTTGGCTGGAGACTTTCGTATGTCTCCTCCGAGTCACTGAATGGGATTTGTCATAACGAGATGTGTCACTACTTATGCATCTCCTTTCCTCCTGTTCCAAGCTCGCTCCAAGAGGCGACGTTGGCAAAGAAGAAGGTTTCTACCAATAGTGAGCAGCCTGCTATCGAGAGCGATACCCTATCTCATCCAGCGCCATGTCAGCCTATCCCGTGCAGACACCGAGTGGGTCGCGAGACGAGAAACGGTGTACACCATTGAAGGAGGTGCGTCAACTCATGCACCCCCCTTCGACACTCGCTAACCAACATCGATATCCGCACCGCGCCGTGGCGGAACAGCCGGAAGCCACTGGTTCGTGAGTAGCCCGCACGTATCCGAGTCGGCAAATGCATAGACGCTCACCTTCCCGTCGGTGCACAGAACGACATGGTCACCATCACCGGCATCTTTGAACACCGGGTGCTCCAATCCCAGACAGAACAGTTCCTCGACTACTACCTTGACACACAGGATTCAGACGGCTGGCTGGGCCCCGAAGTAACCACAGGGAGGCCGCGCCGGCTCTCCGCAAGGCGAGCCCATAGCTCACACTCATTCCTATCGACGCGGGCTCACATAGTTTGCACTCCAGGCTTCCGTTCCTACTGGGAGCGATGCGCATCGCCGATGCGCGGCCCGCCCGGGTCGATCGGATTGTCGCTGGTTTGCATAGGTTCGTGGCGCTCGTGCACGATATGCTCCGCCGTGGCGAGGGCCTGGAGGACAATGCCTCTGCGTACGCTGGGGACCTTCTCAAAGTACTCCAATGGTGCGCTCTTCAGAACCAGCCTGGGAGATCGCCTTACAGCGCCGCTTACCCATGCATGTGCGACATTTGGCTGTCTTAGGCTCTACGAGTTCCATCCGAGAGGACAGGAGGACGTTATCGCGCAGACCATGCTGCTGCTCTCGCAGACGGAAGATTCCTGGACAGGTCTTCTCAGAGCGGAGGTATTATTCATATCCCATATATGCGATAGTCGCCACGCTGACATGGAGAAGAATTTCCCGACAGTGGACCCGGCGCAGCAAAGCTGGCAGCTGCCCGACACCGGCATTCAGTGGCGCGCCATGAATGCGGCGAAAGCGCTCACCGCCCTGGGCGCACGGCACCGTCTTAGCGACAACGGTTCTGGTGCGTCCGCGAGTTTTTATATGGCAACGTATACAGTTATACTTGCCATAATCGTAAAAGACGACGCCGCGTGGGACGCGATCACAAAAGCACATGAGCAACCATTCGGCCTCTTCGCGCCTTTCATGCACGCTGGCCAGTATTACGACGAGGGATGGTAAGACACGGCGCATCCATGTTACCCCGCAGCCTCTGATCATACGCTTTACCTGTCAGGTTACATCTGACCACAGTGAGCATCTTCGTCTCGCACCCAACCCCAAGTTCGTGTTGCTCAACTACCCATATCGCCGACAGGAAACCATACGCTCGTGAGCACTAACCGTCTCCGACGCGGAAAGCGGGAGGCGCGAAAACGGCTGACGTATCCTTCATAGGGGTCTGTACTTGTATCAGGTCAGCGGAGACTTCAGATACCTGGAGAGCGTGGAGCGCCTCGCGTATGCAGCCGTGCTCGCTCCCCAATCGCTCAATCTTAGTGAGTGTTTCTGGGTCCGCCATCCCACAGTGCATATCTAACAATATTTGTAGGGCCATGGGGAATCACCAGCAGTCCTGCGTTGTGCAGAGAAGTGCATGCCCAACATGGGTGCGTGATCCCGCGTCGGTGACGGAATGGTGCGTGTAATTGACGTAGCTGATGGTCCTCCGGCCCTTGTGTAGGCCGTACGAAACCCTGTTTAAATTCAGCGGCGACAATCCCACGTAGGTGCCCGTCTTCTCCCCTTCTTGTCGAGTACGTTAACCGGATGTGTAGATGCACTGCTATCACGTATCCCGAGGGCGCGTTCGATCTGATTTACGGGGCGTTTATGTACGCGACGAACCGCAAGTCCCTCGTCCAAGTCCTTCCCGGGCCTTTCACAGTCAACACAACACTCGCAGAAGGTATGTCAGGAGATTAACGGCCAGCGTGCATGACCTCGGCTTATGGAGAACACCCTAGACAACCAGGTCGTGATTTCCATCAACTCGAGCTATCCCTATAGCTGGGACACTCTCGCTCGAGGCGTCATTGTCGCACAGAAGGCCTTCGTATACTACGTGCGTGTTCCTAGATGGTCGACTGGCGCGACTATCTCCATCAACGGGAGCGATCCGGACCCCTGCACACCGGTCGACGGGCTGCACTCCATCCGCATGGAATCAGGGACAACAAACTTCACGCTCAACCTGCCCTTGGACATCGTCGCAGGTTCGTCCCAGAGTCTGCGCTTGCATGGCGACTGACGAACCCCCTATCTTCCGTAGATGTTCTGCGCCCGGGACACGTCGCAGTCAGTCGCGGCCCGGTGCTCTACGCCTTCGACGAGTGGTACCCGCTCGGCGCCGACAATGCCGTGCATAGGGATGCGCACTACGCGATAGACCCGTCGACGCTCTCCCTCAGCCTCGCCAACATGCGGTCGTTTAGACCATTTTGGTAGGACGCGCGTCATACGCTCACCGTCGCGGCGTGTCCGACTGCGGGGGCGACGGATGGCAGCCTCTGCTCTGAGGATTAAAGTGCGACAGCCTGCGTGGGTCCGGTCAGGAACATCACGCTGATACAAGCCGTGGTAAGTACGAGATTCTCCTTTGACCTGGCTGGGAGCGCGAGTGCGGCCGCTGATGCCCGGGTTGTGGTTTAGGACGCGATTTCCCTGAACATGCGGTGAAAGAGTTTCCCACTTTCAAACTCTCTGGTGTAGCGTAATCGAATATGATGTCTCGCTGTGCGTTTATACACCGTCTAGTCGAGCATTTTCTGTCAATAATGGTACACATCTTATTCTGCTTAGTATCAACCACAGCGTCCTGAATCAGATCCCGCCTTCCTCAAGCATGGCTTAAGTTGACCTAGCCAGCTTGGATGTGATGATATATGGCGGCTCCCGGGCAGGATGCAAGATCATCGTTCGCACATCGGTCCACTCCTCGACGGTGAAGCGGCCGTAACCAGTCGAACCTCTGCACAACAGGCAGAGCAAGTTAGTGTCAGAGCTATAATAGCAGTGCACGGACTCACCCAAGTCCGCCATGCCCCTTCATCCACTCTGTGTGAATTGTGGGGCCGTTAATGTTCGTACAACCTGCATCAGCGTCAAATCACCATCCAGATAACACTATCATTATGCGGAGAGGAGAGTAGTACCTGCCCGGATCCGTGCGGCGACGTCGAAGGCGTTGTGCACGTCTCTCGACCACACGCCTGCCACGAGTGAGTACGTCGAATCGTTGGCGGCGGCCACTGCCTCATCTATCGTGTCGACTATTCGCAGTGCCACGACTACCGTACGACAGTGTCAGTCAGCTCCATAAAGCCTCCACGGGAGCGGCTTACCTGGCCCAAAGCTTTCCCGCTGCCAAAGCCGCATCCCGGACTTCACATCAGCGACAATGTGCGGCTGTACCACCGCGCCGTTCCTTGTGAGATCTCCAACGAGAAGTTTCGCGCCGGCGTCGACAGCCTCCTTGATCATCTTGAGGACGTTCTCCGCCGAGCCCTCCGTGAATAACGCCCCGAAGGCGACCGTCGGGTCGGATTGCGGGTCCCCAGCTATGACTTGCTTGAAGAGTGCAGTGAGCTCAGCGATGAGCGCGTCAGCTGCGCCCTTCTGTATGATGACGCGCTCCGTCGACATGCATATCTGGCCGCCGTGGAGGACTGCAGAGGACGTAATCGCGCGCGCGGCACGCGGGATGTCGGCATCGTCCAAAACCTGCAGCCAGGCACACCAGGTCAGCGGGCTTCTGGAGTGATGTCTTCATGCCGCGACTCACGATGACGGGTGACTTTCCGCCGAGCTCGAACACGCAAGGTTTGAGGTATTTCGCCGCCTCGGCTGCGATGAGCTTTCCAACGTTGTCACTGCCCGTGAACTAAGAAAATATGATGAGCAACTCGTCCGATGCACGTTGTTGAACACTAATCACGTTAATCTTGCGCACAGCAGGGTGCGCGATGATCTCAGCCACCCTGGGGCCCGAGTCCTCTTTCGTCGTCGATATGAAGTTGAGGACGCCTTTCGGTAAGCCGGCCTGGTTGATACGTGATCAGTGCCACATACCCTCGAGGGCGAAGAGTGAGCGGACCTCACCTTTTCGAATATCTCGACCACGAGTGCTTGAGTGCGCGGGCTAACCTCCGAGCACTTCAACACAACCGTGTTTCCACACACGATGGGCAGCGCTACCGCCCTGAGGGTCAAGCCGATTGGCGCGTTCCACGGCACGATACTGAGACTATGGAACAGCAACAAGTCAGCTGGGCACTCGAATTATGTGATCTCAGCACTTACACGACGCCGAGCGGTCTGCGCTGACAAAATACCTGACCCCCCGGAATGTGCGAGGTGAACGCCTCGCCCTTCAGCTGTCCGATTGCCCCCGCGAAGTTTCGCAGCTCGTTGGTAGGCCCGAGGATGTTAAAGACGTGCGTCTCGGCGGTCGCGGACGTCTCCTCGCCCACCGCCGCCATCACCCGTGCCTTGTATTCGTCGCTCGAGAGGTGTTCGGACGCCTTCAACAGGATGTCGCGCCGCAGCGAAAGCGGGGAGGTCTCCCACGTCGTGAACGCTCGCGCCGCCGCCTCCACGGCCGCCGCGCAGTCCTCCGCAGATGCTGAGGCGGCGGTGCCGACTACCCTACCCGTGTTCGGATTGCGTACCTCGTAAGTGGCGCCGCTGCAAGAGGCGCGCCATTCGCCATCGATGAAGAGGGGCGTCGAAGGAAGAGCCATGGTTGTGGGCGAGACTACGCTGCTTCCCTCGCACCACGATCCCTCTTTATATCGTGGTGCATGTGAAGCGGTGACCCGCTCTTCCCCGTGGGGCAAGCCGATCTCACCTGCAGATGATAGACGAGCCGACACTTGCCGGACTCCTCGTGAACATCGCAGACGGCGTCATATGTCTGACAGCCACTGCGGTGTGCAGTGGGTGCACCTATACGGAGGACGATCATGCATGAGATCGTATCAGCGCGCTGTAGCAGTACGACATACCTAGGAGGCACGAGTTCGATGTAGGCTCGGTCCATTTCCCAGACTACATTCCCAAGGTCTCGAAGGTGCACATCTGACTTCCCATCATCACGCACAGGAAGCACACTCGTGTGAGCCACGGCTGGCTCTATACTCGCATTCCACGCGGATGCTATCGTCTCCGATGTCATTGAGGCTGCTTACTGTGATGGGCTACTTCGCGTGCCTTGAGCTAGAGAACAATATCGGGCTAGGACGTCGCTGACTCTTGAGGCTAAGGGCCGTCATATACCAAGGTCATCTAGCCACTGTTCGATCTTGACAACCCCGTCCTGCCCAACAATTGCTGTCTCATCCTTCACGATGATCTTGTCTACCGCCGAATCCTGCCATAACCTGTTCCCCTTCGTGAGCCGAACCGTCTCCTTCTCCGTGCACATGACTGCACACGGGAACCGTGCCTCGAAGTCGAACTCCGGCAGAGGTGTTGGCAGGAGCGATGGGGGTGCCTCAGCGTTGGAAGGCGGAGGGGAGATGAGCAGCAGCCCGGTGGCGGGGTGCGAGGATATGTAGGTCTGTGCGATGAGCGTGCCGCCGGCGCGGGAAACAATGACTGGCGCGAAGGGGATCGCGAGCAGCCGGATGTGCGAGGCCAACTCTGCGATACGCGTGAGCCGTTACGTTCAGAGCGAACAAAAGGAACCACTCACCGGACTCGTACTTGCTCATGAGATCCTCTGAAGTAGACGCGCCTTCAGGCTTGCCAAGATCGATCTCGAGGCACGTATACCCGCGTTCCGCGTACCATGATGCGAACGCGCTCATCCTGCATGTGTCTCCTGCTTCAATGTGCGCCGCTGAGACCCTGGAGAGCATAGAGGACTGACCCGGTCCGCGAGTTCGCATCCCAACTGCTCGAAGACACAAAGACCAGAGGCGTAGGGACTTCTCTCGGAGCAGAGGATGGTGGAGTTCGGAGCAAGTACGCGGTTGACGAGGAGCGTCGTGCAGGGCTCAGAAATAGTCCGCCGAGGCTGAACGCGGTGACGACGTGAGGACGAGCTCGAGCACCGAAAGCTCTGAAGGTCTGAGAGAACATAGTTGCCGATTAAGAGCTCAAGTCATCTAGTCCAAGAGTGCAAACAGCGAGATTTGTCGCAGAGGAGCGTGGAGGTGATGGTGGACCGGGTCAAGCTACGGGCGCTCCCGCACGACATGCCCATCCAGGGTCCACCCACTCCCAAAATTTGAAGTACAACATGTATGTTCTCATCTCGCTGGGTATCGTACATTTGGTTTCTAACGATACAAAAAGCACACGATAGAAATAATTCTCCCAACATTAGCGTCGATTACGGCTCTGTCCACTCGCACCCTGTGGGCCAGTAGCGGCGCCTCTCCGCATCTCCTCCTCGTCCAACCCCGCCTCCGCCAAAATCCGCTCAACCTCCTCGAGAACAGGCTTGTATTCAGCTACAAGCAACACGTGTAAGAACGTGCAGCAGATGATTTTCCGTAAGGGGCACATACCGTATCGCTCCTCCGCCAGCGAGAAGCCATCTCGGCGGAGCTGCTTTCCGCGGCTGTCACTGCCAGTAGTTCCGTACGCTTTCTGCGCCCAGTACTCCCCTATAACGCGTCAATCAGTGGAGACGAGGCGGTGAGTGTATCTGGGCAACATACGAGATCGAGCATAGAACATCGCGAGAGTCTCCCCGGGCAATGGTGTGCTGACCACGTCCTCAGGAGACCGCGTCGAGTCCTTCGCGACGCCCATGAAAGCAGCCGCTTGTACGCGGAGGGAATCCTGAACGCGCGCCTGTAAGGGGTAGATGCAAAGAAATTGAAGCGAACCGCACTGACTTTCTCTTCCTCGATGGTCTCGAGCACGTCCACCGCCTTCTCCTCGTCCTCGCCTACGACTGTGACGCTCTCCGTCTCATCGCGGTCATCGACCGTTTCACCGTCATCGTCGTCATCGTCGTCCTCATCATCCTCATCGCTAGAGCTCTCCTCATCGCCCTCCGCGATAGTGATCTCTGACGCCTTCAAACAGGTGTAGCGGTCCAGCTTGTCGAGCTGCAGCGAGTAGAAGTCATCCATCGTGTACTCGCGCGAGCCTTTCTCAAATATTCCTCCATAACTGCAAAAGCATGAGATTAGTACTGTTGGAAAACTACGAAACACTGGACGGAGGACGCACATATACAGCGTATTTCGAAGGACTGCGAGCATCGCGTTGTAGCGTGGCCTAGGTGCAGTTAGTGCTGGGTCGTCGGGATCGACCTCAGAGTCGTCCTGCGGCCCCGTGCCTGCTGTCGCCGCCGTGTCCTGTGGAGGCTTTTTGGCGTGCTTCTTGGTCTCCTTCGCACTCACTGTAAGCGTCCTTCCTCAAGGCGCATATAGCGTGATAGCCGTACCTGGTCGTCTTCGTCACTAAGCCCCTCATCGTGTTCCTCTTCGTCCTCCTGAAGATCATGGCGGATAGGCTGTACAGGTGCCTTCTTCTTCTGCGTGTTGATTTTCTTCTTCGGCCGCTTGAGGTGCATCGACACCCACCTCCCGTTTCCTGAGATCTGGTATCCGTTCCTCCAGAAGGATAAGCCTCTCTCTAGTCCGACAGGGGCGCGAAAAATAACCATACAGGTCGTTGTGGAACACGCTATCCATGGTCTCCTCGCTTGTGTCCTCGTCCGTGACGCCTCCAAAGAGGACACCCATGGTTTTCGCCGACCACAACGCCATCGTGCATCCTGATCGCAGAGACGGAGCGTACGCCGTAGAAGGTCTCTTCCGCTTTTCCCATTTGAGTACCAGCGGATCTGCCGAGGACTTGCCCGTCGTAGGCGTGTCGGAACTGAGGGTCATTCTGCCAGGCAGATCGTCAGAGGGCATAGCACGCTGGTGGAGGTCAGATACGCACGTACCGAAGGAACCAGGTATCGTCGAGCATCACACCGACGGGTCGCTGGCCCTTCACATACTCCTTGCAGTATCCACCTGCATTACACGGGGAAACGCTGATGAATACGAGAAAGTAGAGATATGGGCACATAAATGCTTACCATGTAGAAGAATACCTTCTGGCGTCGGCAAAAACGAGAACCCACTCCGTGGTCTGTGACCGACGATTGTATCTGAGTCATCAAGATGCCATGTCAAGCTCACTCACGATGGTCGCCTTTCAGTGTCCTTGAACTCAGCCTGCTTCCACTTGTATTCTTGCGTGTCGAAGAGCCACAGGTCGCTCAGGTAATTCGCTATGATTCTCGATGAGATGTTTACGCAATATCCGAAGACGTGATATACTGACTTTTGATTCCAGGGTCATAGAATCCGCCGAATAGCACGATGTAGTGCTTCCACATGGCCATTCTGCAACTGTATATTGAGTATCCCGTGAGGACACACAGGATATGTGTTTGGACGCGCTCACCGATGACCCGAACGCGCAGTTGGCCGGACCTTCGTTTCGATGCGCTCCCAAGTATGCGTCGAGATGTCGAAACACCAAAAGTCGCGATAATGGTGGAACGAGTTCTGATATAGAGAGGAGAACTCTCCGCCTGTATGTGCATAGAGGGGATATTCGTCAGCACTATACTAGACAAAGAAAGCATGAGGTTCTCACCGAAAAGATAGAGCTTTCCACCGCCTGCGGGACTGGCTACAACGGCATGGGCAGAACGCGGGCCAGGACATGTTGGGGAGACAAACTTGCGCCATTCGTTCTGTTCCAGCGCTGATGTAAGAGTGCGCCATAGATGTTAGATACGAGGAAGACACGTACTTTCTCCGGTGAGTAGCGATACACATCGCCATAGAAGTGCTGTTTGGCGGTAAGCTGCAAAATGGGGCGGAAGTTGTATAGACGACTTACAGCTTTACCATCTTCACTGAAGAACTCTCCTCCAATACACCACAGATGGTTTCCATTCGGGCATGGGGTGAGGGTTGCGTTCGCGCGCCGACTCGGTGGTCCCTCGACAAGCTCCTCAGTGACCTTGTGTGCTTCCTCCCACTCTCGTTGGATCTACTAGACCAGCGTTCATGTTGGCCTGGACTACAGCGCGGTCAGAAAGCAGAGTAATCACCTTGTCAAGGATGCTCTCGAGGTCCTGATCGTCGTCGTCAAAATCGTCCTTCGCCTTAACCGCCTTCTTCTTCTCCTTCCGCTCAATCTTTTGCGCGGCCTTTGCCTTCTTCGATGCTTTCGCAGAAGCCTTCGTTGGCTCTTTCCCGCTCTTCTTCTTCGCCATAATGTGAGCAGATCAAGTGTATCAGACTAGCCGCGTGGCCCGTGGTGAGCACAAATGTGCCGAGCAAGCCAATTGGGAGCAGACTGAAAGAGTACTGGGCTCGAGGCACACTCAGCAGAGCTTTGCGAGTTATCGTGAGGCACAGAACATCCCACTAGTGCGAGACGAGGGAGTCGAGTCGAGTCCAAGACATGCCGATCATCTAGCCGATCTCAGATCCGAGCGGAACATACACCCGCGGGCGCTCCGTCATGTACAGTCAGGCTGTGGCCATGACCTGCAGAGTCACCAAGTCACCTACACTTCCAATTCGAATGCGATCGTCGATGCGTAGCGAGAATAGGTATAGATGTATATCTCTCAGCGAATTCAAAGGGCATACATATATTTTGGAAAGAAAAATGATTGGTAGCTTCTACATGATGTTATACGCAGCCTGCCACCCAGTCACAAGGATCGAAGCTCGTCGCCCGGGAGAGGTGTGCACACATACCAGATAATTATGTATTATATTGCACATGGAAGGCTATACGGAAAGCATTCCTGGACGCTAAACTATCACCAAGGTACCTCCTCCCCGGAGTGACGGAAGAACTTCCCGGAATCCGCGGGGGTGAGCGGCATAATTGCTCTCAGGATGCCTGCAACGCCTACGGAGACTTCCAATTTCGCGTTCTCGCCACCTCCATCTGAATGGAATTCGGCATCAGCCTTTGAGTTGCAATAAAGGGAGTAACCGTCGACTGAGCGGGGATGCCGTCCGACTCACCAGTCTTGAGGTGTCCAGGGCACATGGATATAACAGTAAGGTCTGGCCGCTCCCGACGCTGTTTGTATGTCTGAAATGAGTCCAGTTCAAGCTGTCAATCAAACGCTGCTCGAGCTCTGTAACTCCTTATACTGACCAACATATTGAGCCCGGCCTTGGAGATGGAGTACGACGCGTACAGCTCTCCCCCGGGCCGCTCGCTTCCCATACTCCCGAGCGTGCTCGAAACGTTCACGATTGTCTTTCCGGTGCTCTTCGCCACCAGCGGGAGGTATGTTTGCGCAACGTGCGCAGAGCCGACGACGTTCGTCGTGAAAACGCGAACCATATTATCCAGCTCCATGGTGAATGCTTTGTCGTAACCTCCAGGGTTCTGCCAGACAAGTAATCAGAAAGGAAAGGGGGAAACGTTCATGGAACACTCGCAAATCCAACGTTGTTGATGAGGTAGTCTATCCCGCTATCCCCGAGAACCGAGACGACTTCGGCAACAGAGGCCTGGACGGACTGACGATCGTCCGTGTCAAGAGCAACTATATGCACCGTCCCCATCACTGATGCGGCGAGCTCGTGAAGAGTGGTCGCGGAAGTGGGACTGCGACAGGTGGCTATGACGGTGTTGGCCGGCGACGCCGCGAGCTGTCTGACAAGCTCGAGACCGATGCCGTGACTGGTACTACAACATAGTGATAAGTAAATATTGATCGTGCAAACAAGTATACAACCTACCCGATGATAAGCCAGACTCGATGCGCGTCAGTCATATTGGCGAAGGAGTTGTGAACGTGGAAGGTCTACTGAGGTAGTGCGGCTGGTCTCCCCGTACGTTTATGCGCCTTTTATGACGTTTTAACGAGGGCGGCTCGGATTCGAAGCCCACACGTCCGTAGAACACGTCCGATGCGAAAGCATAGGTAGGGAAATAAACCCACAACTTTGCTAGGATGGAAGTGCTATAACCTATAGGTAGCGCAATTTCAAAGCGGATATAGCAGCGACTCTGGCGTTTGTGCGATATCTACCACGTACTGGTGGACAATGCTGGCTCCTTGCGCAAGGGGGCGCGCCTCGGTGCATTATTGACACCTATAATGTCCTGTTCCTTTCCCGATGGGCCATATGCAAGGTAATTGTGTTGACCGCTGGGGATCAGATCGAGTCGTCGCGGAGGACCCTATGGCGTGCCGACGGGCGAGCGTAATAGCTCTGACATGAAGCCATTCCGGGTGTGGAAGAAGAGAAGGAAGAGTTGTATTACACAGTTCCTGTCGGAATGCCATGACAAGATGAGTCGTCGGTATATGCATACGCACAAGGGTAAGAAGGGCCCACCCGCAGAACAACAATCAACGATATCAGAGGTGGCAAAAGCCACACACAACTTGTGGCTCGCAGCAAATAAGGGTGGGCAACGGTGCAAGATATCAGAAGTTCTCGTAAATCAGACCGGACGCTGGATATCAGTCTTGTATTACCGGACTGAGCGGTAAGAGCTTCATACACCAGTGAGCGTAAAGGCAGATCACAGAGTAACTGCAAGCTGACTCCGAGAGAGCATGAGGGCAGGAAGAGAGGAGCCACCCTACTATTAAATAAGCGCGCTGCGATCCTGACCACCGCGGTACCACGTGTCATATGTTTGAGGTTGCGATTGATTCTAAATATTGCAGGCGAGGTGCCGGTATCGAGCGTGCAAATAACTGTAAGACATGCCATACACTTCATTTCGTAGCCAAACGTAGGGCGTAGATCGTATGCCAGTCATGACGTAGACAGGAGGATGCGACCGCAGATAAGTGATATTACTATGTACCAGCCCCGGGAGGAGGGGGCGACGTGCCGGGGAAAAGAGATGGTGGATGACTGACGTTCAACGGCGCCCAGCGACTAACTCGCGGGCAAGACGGGAGACCGGGGACGGGATGAGACATGAGGGGTATGAATATTAATGTACGGCATGACGATGACGATGAGCGAGCACACGGCGAAGTCCAACTACACACGCGGACGACCTAGCATCGTGCGCGCACTGCGACAGAGTTCGGGCAGACACGGGGCCTATGCCGCGCATCCGCGATAGGACGAGTACGAGGTCCGAGAACAGCAGCCTGACACGGACTCGGGCTCGGGATTACCGGAGGGCCATCTTCGACGCCCGCGCGTTAAGCCCGAGCGGCGCCCTCTCCCTCTCCCGCTGCCTCCTCTCCGGCACCTTCATCTGCACGGGCGCCGGCTTTGGTTTTGGCTTTGGCGCCGCGACCGCGACCGGGGCCGGGGCCGGGGCCGGGGCCGGGGCCGATTCCTGCGCCACCGCGGCCTCCTCGCCCTTGCTCGCGTTCGCGTTCGCACTCGCGGTGCGGATCGAGATGAGCACCTCCTTGATGTACTTGACCTTGTCCACGAGCCGTTGCTGGAACTTCGCTGTGTCGGGGTCCGCGGGCGCGGGGCGCAGCATCTGCGCCACGATCTGCGACAGGCTGAACCGCATCAGGCAGTAGTTCTTGTCGATGTACGTCACGAGCAGGCCCCCGTTCGACACGATCACCTTCGTGTGGTCGTTGAAGTTGAACTGCGCGCGGACGAAATGTCAGCCTCCAAACTCACAACAAGAGACCGCCGATAGACGCACCTGGAGAACGTCGTGGCTGAGCTTGAAGACGATGACGTGCTTCATGCGGAGGTACTTCTGCACAAAGTCCATGCCCTTCGTGCGCTCCGTGTCCTCAAACGTCCAGTCGTACTCGTCGTACAGCCGTTCCATGATGTAATGCTCGAAGTGCTTGAGCAGGTACATCTTGCTCTTCAGCTCTTCGGGGTACTCGGCCACCGTGTGGTTCTTCCGCACATACACCGCGCCTTGGTTGCGCGCCGACACGAAGTCGAAGTGACTAGACAGAAATATCAGCGCGAGGTCCCTCGGGCAGCGGAATGTGGAGCGCTTACTGCTTGTCAGGGGACAACACGATCGTCGTGCTGTCGTTGAAGTGGACGCCGACGGAGCCATCCGTGAGGCAGTACCCCATGCCGTACTTCTGGCAATAGTCGACCCAAGACGCGATGAACACTTTGGGGTCCGGAAGGTCGACATCGTCCCTCGGATCGCGGAACAGCTTGCCAGCCGCCTGCGCCTCGAACGCCTCGGTCAGCGTCTGCGCGACAACGTCGAAGCTGTTGGGACGGAGCGGCAGCCCCGCAGGCAGCGGCGACTCGATCCGCTCACGCTCGCGCTCGCGCTCCTCCCGAGCCATGTCGCGCTCGTGCTCCTTCTCCTTCTCCCGCTGCCGCTCGCGCTCCTTCAGCGTACGCGCCGCGTCCCGTGTCCGCGCGGGAGGCATGTTCTCCTGCTCCTGGTCGTCACCGCCGAACACCGAGCCAGGCGCGCTGCCCGGCCCAGGAACCATCTGCGCGACAATTCGCGCCTTCTGGCTCTCCAGCTCCTTCTTGCGCAGCTCCTCCACACGCGCCCCGTACTCGTCCTCCTGCTCCTCGGCGATGCCGTGCAAACCCATGCGCCCGGGCCGTCCTGGGGACTTGACCGAATCCTTCGTGGCCTGCAGCTTGCGTAGCAGTGGCTGCTCCCCGCGCGCGCCCACAGGCGCAGGCTGCGCGACGATGAGCGGCTGCCGCGCGGAGCTGAGAAGCGCGGAGATCGGGCTCCCGGGCTGGACGGCCTTCTGGAACTCCTTCTCCTGCTGCGCGAGGCTCGAGGTGGCACTGCGAGCTGCCTTTGCGGGGTTGGTGCTGGTATTCGAAGAGGGAGCGCTTGGCAACGCGATGCTTGACGACTGGTCCTCGTCAAGGAGGGCGTAGCGACGTAGACGCGCGAGGTTGTTCTCGGAAGTTGTCCGTGTGATGTGACGGAAGTCTGGCGGCGCGTCGTGTGCGGACGTGGGGATGTAACCGGGGACGGTACCGGAGGTGAACCATATATGGTCGACGATCTCGTGCAGCGTCGGACGCTGCTGAGGGTCGGGTGTAAGGATCTGTTGAATGAGCTCTTGCACGAGTTTCGTGACCGCCCTGTCTGCGGGGAACTCGTACTCGTTGTCACGGATACGCCTGGTTTGTACGTAAGAAAATATGCAACACTCGTGAAAACTGTGCGCGCTCACTTGTAAATGGCTTTGACGTCCTTGGTTTGAAAGGGTGGGCGGCCGACTACCAGAGTGTATAGAATAACGCCGATAGACCAGGTGTCAACTTCGAAACTGTGACCATTCGCAGTGTCAAACAACACTTCGGGCGCGATGTAGTTGGGCGTGCCACAGATGGTCTTCTTGCGCTCGCCCGGCTGCTCAATGAGGGCGGCGAGACCGAAGTCACCGACCTTCACATTCATATTCCGGTCCAGGAAGATGTTGCCTAGCTTCAAGTCGCGATGGATGACTTGGTGCGTATGCATATAGTGACACGCGCCAATAAGCTGGACCATGAAGAATCGCGCCTCGGGCTCGGTAAAGCGTTTCCGGCGGCGGAGCATGTCCATCAGGGAGCCGTTATGGCAGAGTTCGAGAGTCATATAGACGTTCTCGTCATCTTCGAAGCAGTCTTTAAAGCGGACGATGTTCGGGTGGTCGAGCGACTTGTGAATCTTGATTTCTGCGTAGAGCTATTGGGGTCTTAGTGATGCGCGCGGTTGCCCAAACGGAAGACTTACTTTCGTCTTGGCTTTCTTCGTTTTGAGAGAAGACTTGGTAACTACCTTACACGCGGCCCTCTGACCGCGTCCGTCTTGAATTTCGTATACACGAGCGAAACCGCCCTGAAGAATGACTGTTAGCTATCATTTACAACGATGCAGCTGGCGCGGGTAAACGGTTTCCCAGTAACAGCAAAGTGGATGCGTAGCCACATGAGGTGGTAGGGCACGATCAGCACTCCGGATGGGTGCCTGTGAGATACAAAGCAGTGCTGCTTTGCCATACATTGCGGTACGAATGGAGGGCAAAGTCAATCCAATGTGTGTTCATCGGCAGGAACGATGGTACAGGACAACCGGCAATGGTTGCGATTCGGGCTTAAGCGAAGCGCCAAATTCACCATATAGCACCCAGCCCCCTCAGCGAGGTGCCTTCGAGGTGGCCAGAGATTGCGGAGGAAAGTGGGCGATGGAAAGTGGCAGGGAGACGACGTACCTCGCCGAGCAACCCAACACGCATAAACTCGAGCGAACGAGTCTTGTCGACGATGATCTTCGGTGGCGAGGGCGGGGTGACCTTGGCGTTCTGCCTAGGCAGCGGAGGTTCGGAGGGCTGCTTCATGGGTTGCACTTGGGGCTTAGGAGGAGTACCGGGGGCTGGAGGCATGTGTTGGCGGGGGTGCTGGTTGACGGCGTAGTGGTTCGCGGTGGTGGCAAGGGGGTGTCTGCGGGGAGGGGGCGGCATGGTTGTATAGAGGTTTGAAGACATCGTGTAGGCCTAACACCGTTGATGTCTGTCGTCGTTGTTCTTGCCGGTCTTGCGGTCGTGGTCAGAGTGCAGAAAGTCGCAGAGGCCAAAGGCGTGGTTCCCGCATGTCTGCCACCTTACATAAGCCCACGTGGATGTTCGGTTTCGCGTACCGCGTAGCGTCATGTGATCGTGTCGCCCTCCGGCGCTTCCGTCTCGCCTCGCGTCGAGCTCCGAGTCTTTGTCCTTTGCCTTCCACCATGGACCACGCACACCCCTACGGCAGCTTTCTATTTTGCTTGAACGTTTTTAGGTAGGCTTACACTTGACTACAGTTTGGGAGGGGAGCCACTCCCCCAGAAGTCTTCAACAACATTATCGTGCAAAACAGTGTGTATCACTTGTTATAGCTCGCCGGGAAGACGGGGCTTTGGCAGTGCTGCTGCCAGCTGTAACTGTGCTTGGTGGCTGCGACGGCTCTAAAAGTCAACCGTAAGGTTCTTACCTGCCCCTCCTCATCACTGGTAGTGTGCCACCCTAGATCTGATTCAATCCGTGTGTTAATTGCCGCAAGGAGGGCCCCCGCGGGTATAATGGGGAACTAGGTGCGTACTCCGTAGGAGGTGATCGTGTACTCTGGAAGTTGGCTAGAATGTCGAGGGGCGTACTGAACTGCTTGTGTGACATAGGTGTCGTTGTGCTCGTAGTCTCCTCGAAGTCGCCTGGAGAGCTCCGCGGTACTCAAAGCCTTGTATACCGCCTGCCGGCTAAGAGGGCAAAGAGACGGATATCGGCGTCCCCAGGCAAAGATGCTTTGGTATGATCTGCGAACACCTGATTGATATTACAAGTCCAGCCGGTATGAGGAAGTCACAGCGAGTGAAGTAAAGCTGGAGTACGAGCCCACCTCCGATGCAATGCAGAAATCGAACCCTACAGCTGCCCTCTACACTCTCCTGCGCCGACTATCTTCCCTGTGCATATGTTTATTCCCGTCGCCATAACGGGAGTGATTCCTGTGCTCCCTGAGCTTGTCCTTGTCGTCACTACCCCTTTGGTCCCCCGCACCCCGTCTTTCTTTGTCGCGGAGAACTTGGATTTCGTCTCCGGAGTAGTCCTTCGCGTACGCCTCAAGCAGTCTAGCGAGTTCCACATATAGCGTCCGTGCCATCTTCAGCTTCGCAGTAAACCGGCTCTAAAGGAACGGAGGGATCAGCGTACTAAGTCGATGTGCGCACCAGTCTAGAAACGCACCGTGATGACCTTGCCCTTCGTTATGAGTTTGACTTCCTCCTGGAGCGTCTGCATGTCTGCCTTGAGCTGCCATGTTACCAGACATATTGTTAGTTTTTCCCACGCATTAAAGAGGACTGTGGACTGACCCGCTTCCAGATGATAGAGATGGCGTCGATCTTGTCCGCTAGCGTGCCGATCTGCATCTGCGTCTTGCTCAGCGGGTGCCGATACTTCATGAACAGATCTTCTTCGGCCATGAGCGCGGCGATCTCGTCGTTGCACTTCCTGATCTTGCCTTTGAGGGCTTCGTGTACGAACAGGATGGCAGGCGTCAGCGGAGAGGGATCCTCGTACGATAGATGTGCGGCTGCCTACCGGAGCGTTCCTGCCATCCGTGTACGTACTCATTTCCCGTTTTCGCGGCGCCCACAACTGATTCCTGTAGACGACGAGCCGTCAGATATGTGCGCAGTAGAGTTCAGGTTGAGTCTATGCGCACCACAGCCACACCGAGGGCCGATGGGCTCAGCGTAAAGATGGTCATGGCTACAGCTGCTGCGCCGACCGCGAGATGGGACACACACGCCACGCCCATACTGTGCATCTGCGCCGACAACGAATCTGACTTCGCCACGCGTGGTGCAGCGTACAACGTCGCCCGCTCACCTTGGTGGATATACTGGAACACAAGCGATCAGCACGGACTTCAAGTACATGGAACACTGAAATGCTCCACTCACATCTTTAGCTTCTTCTCGAGTTGCGTCAGGTGCGACCGCGCGTTCTGCAGCTCGATGCTAAAGCGCACGCCCCTCCGCTCGAGCGCGTCCTCGATGATCGTCGCAAACAGGCGGAGGTCTTCTGCAAGCTTCTTGAAGCCTTGCTCTGACGTTAATGCTTCTTCCTGCATCGTGTCGACCTCCTGCCAAAGTGGGGTTCGATCGGATGAGCTACTGTGAGGCATTGAATAAACATGTCTCTCCGTACCTCCATGAAGCTCTCCAGCTCGATCTTGATGTCGGGAATCCGCTCCGCCGTGAAGTCCGTCAGAACTGCTTCGCCATACACTGGACGAGAAAGTGATCAGGAAGGGCGAAGTCGAGGCGGGCGAAAAGCGGGACGTACGCCACAAGACAGAGCGGGCTTTGCTCGCATTCTTGCGGCTCAGCTCGAGAATGTCCTTAAACCGCTAAGTTGAATGTGTCAGCGTGAACGCGGCGTGATAAGAGAGAAATACCAAAGGGATCGCACCTGATGATATTTGGCCCACTCCCGGTGAAGTCGCAAGGCCCTCTTCTTCTCGTCTAGGAAATTCTGTCTGTCGAACTTGTACAAATCCCCGCTTATCTTCTGGAAGTCGTCGTCGATCTCCTTGACGCGTTTGTTGAGGTTCAGGATGTCGGCGAGGGCTTCGTTTTTTGCTACGTTCCCGAAAGCGTCCTCGAATGCCTTTGCTACCACTTCGCGTGTCTTGTCATCGCGAAGCTGTTTCTTGAGCGTTTGAGGGAGCACAGTATTGCATTGGGTGATGGTGACTGTTTTCGACATGATGCCAAGGTAGAGCCTGTTGGGTGACGAGTCTAGGAGAATGCGATAACGTCGCGACTCGCGCGACCTATTCGCCCTTTATCACATCGCAGTAGTCTGCACGGTTGAGGACCACATTGGATGCACCAAAAGATTCAAAGTTTAGTCACGTAAACTTCCTTGCGACGATTGACAGGCATTCCCGGGCGAACGCAGGCGAATGCCACGTCTAAGCGTTTATTGTGGTCCTGGTTGTAATTGCTGCCACATTACGCTATCAGCATGGGAAAATATTTGGCTCGACATAGGATAGCACGGTACTAGGGCCATGCGACTGAGAGACTTCCAACCGCATTTTGACGTTGCAGTTCCGGACGAGCGAGCTTGCGACTGTTCATGTGGTTCATGCGCCCATGTCGGCGCTCAGAGCAGACTGACAGTGTGTGTGCAACATTATGGTAAGCTGGAGTGCCAGACAGCCGTCGCATCGGTGAAAGATCCGTAGACCGAATGATGCACGCCTCGGAGTCGATGGTGTAAGAAAATAGCATTAACGCCCATCGGCGCCTATGTACATTCCGCGGCTACGTGTTTGCCTGTATTTGGTTATGCTTGGAGGCTCCTCGAGTTCGAACTGAGTCTACACCACCACGCGTTGATTTTACGACCAGCTTTGCATAAGATATTCTCCTGTGTCGTCGCAAGTACGGGCTACGACACGGTATGCGCATACGTCGTGCTGCCGCCCACCCTCAACCTCGACATCATTTTGCAGGTGAGTTAATTGCGCCACCAAACCACATCGGCGTCCCGAGCGTAGGTACCGTGGTCGGAATAGCTCTCCTTGGTATTGCATACTCATAGACAGGTGCAGGGAATCCCGCTGCGCTGTCCGGTGCTACCACTCTCTGACAACCGCACGCTGCGACTCCGGTCGGCGCGGTGTGAATGCAGCCTAGTGACGACTCGGAGGACGCAGTGGCACCTAGATGGCCGTACGCGTATGGACTAGAACTCCCATCCCTCAACGATGCAGCATCTACATGGCGTATTTCCTCTTCTAGGACTCGTGTGGCATTTGACTTCTGCTGATAACGCCATCGAGGACATTCACCCACTTCTCTCGTCCTCTCGCACTCCGAGTCCGCGTCGTCTCATCCATGGCTTCGTCGGATCCCCAGATACTTATTACTAGCTGCGCTGACGGCGTTCGCAAGCTCATAGCTACAGAGCGGCACATACATGCTGCTACTGCTGAGATCACCTCCGGCATGGTTCGCATCGACGCCTTCACTCGCAGGAAGGATTCCGATCAATGGACGGCTCTCAGCAGCGTATGGTCTTTACTCAATTTCCTGTCGAAATCTGCTGACGGGCAATACATGCGCCATGAAGGATTATCAGAGGATCCTGGAGCAAACCAGGCGGTCCTCCACCAAGCTTGTTGCAGCTATCAAAGGTCCGCTTGAGTCTGTGCAGTCATACAGATACTTCCCCTAAGTTTACTTGCCTTTGCTTGTTAGTCTACCTCTCTTTACAGAAAGACGTCACCAGCGACGAGACGGATGCCATGATTGCCGAACTGGACTCGCTGAAAACTGTACGTATCTGCGACACCCTTACGACTTCCTGGCTGATGGAGCATTCACCTTCAGAGCGTGGCAGATTATAGTTTTGACCAACGTAGCAGCCTTGAAGACCTTGTTGCCCGCGCCGGACACTTGAAATACGAAATACAGCAAGCTGTCGACGCCCGCCGCACGGCAGTGTCGCACAAGATGGAGGAAGCCGATGATACAGTGGCCTCTTGCAAAAAGCAACTGAAGGAGTATGTATCTTCTTGGCCCGTATCCTTTTCTATAATGTCGCTCTGACACCCAAATCAGCTTGCACGCTCAGGTACATGCACCGTCGACATCGTGAACGCCAGGAGCATGCAGGCTCACTGGCACCCCCTCTTAGCACGTAGCGACGAGCCGGGGCGTAGTCAAGGAGAGCGAGAGCGGGTTACTATCATACATCCCGGACATCTTCCGGGGTTCTGCACCAGACCGGGCCGATAGTTCGACGCAGACTGACGAGCAGAGCACCCGCAGGAAGACCCGCAGGCAGCGGACGCTGGACGCTCAAGAGCAAGTCTCCGCTTACGTGAGCGACAGTCGAACTCTCGAAGAGCAGATCCAGCGTGAGTGCTCTCGTTGCTGCGAATCGAGTCAACGAGTTTGAGGAACATTTTGTTTGTGTTGCAGGTGCCGAGGCTACGCTTGCAGACGCGCAGGCCCGGTACGCGAAGAAGCAGGCGTCCCTGCGGCTCTTCGAGCGTGCAGGCTGGGAGGCCACACGGAACGCCATGCATACGATCATCGTGCACCTAACGAAGCGCACCGAGCACATGAGCGCCCTCGTCTCTCTCCGTAAGCAGGTGCGCCTTCTGCCAATACCCCCCGGTGACGGTCGTGCGACCGTCCTAACGGTTTATTACGACACAGCTTTTGCTTGAGATCGGCGCATACAAACAGGCTTTCGAGGCAGTGAAGACGTATCCGACCTCAGTACGTGTTGCTATCATGGATACTGCATGGTGTCGCGTCGGGCTTATCAGTCGTGCACGCTACAGACCAGACAGGCCGTTTTGAAGCAGATGCAGGAGCGCGTGGCATCGACTGCTTCTGCGTGGAACGGAGTAGCGGCCCAGCTCGCGAATGAGTACGCTAAGGGGTACAATTAGGTATTTGTGCACTCTACTCGTGAATTTGTAGGATATCTATGGAACGATATGATTATTTCTGTCGGCGTTAACATGACGTGAGGCCTGAGGCCTCAACTGCGAGCACGATTAATATTGTGGGGCCGCGCGTACCAGTACATAATGGCAATGGACCGCCTTCGAATGATCCCCAAAGCTTCCCCCCCTTCTCTTCAGTCCACCAACTGCGTGAGTCCCTCTGCTCGCGTCTATCGCATTGCCTCGCGCACCGTTTGTATCGACTCTCTCGTGCTCATAGACACCCAACTCTTATCGTGCGCTCGCGAGCGCAACTCGCGACTTCCGCACGAAGACCGTTCACCCAGCGCGTAAGCTCGACGTAAACCGTTATATTGCTGTACGTCCCTACCCCGTGCAGTACTGTCCCTCTGTCGACGCGACCTCAACATCGCTTCGGGCGAGCTCCCCCTAGTCTCCGCCACATTCCCCCACCACATCGGAGAGTCGACGCGTTCGAGTCTCGATCGCGCGTCGCGCGCATACAAGCGTGTCGAACACGTGAGCGCGACGGAGGACGCGACGTGGCACAGACGGGCGCCTACTGTAGACGCTGCGCACAGTGACAGGCGAGCGAGTCCGGCTTGCGCCCAGCAGCCTCCTGCCTCCTGCCCTCGTCTTCCTCCTCGCATCTAGAGTCCGTCTTGCTTTCGCTGCTAGAGCATCTTCCGCCGACTTTGCTGGGACTTTCGGATACTTGACTCTTGCACGCTGTTGCTCAGCCACCGGTAGCCGGTAGCCGGTCTATGCTCAGACTCCTTCCGCTCCTCACATGGCCCGTCCTCCGCACACTCGCTGCAAGCCCTCCTGTCAACATCGACCTTAGGACATCATGGCCTGCGGCTCCCATCTTGCTAGAGAGCATGTGAGTATCCACGCTTAGAGTTTGAAGGAAGCCGGATGCTCTTCTTTTCTTGTGCCGTACCTTGTCCGTGAACTTTTCGTACTAACGCTTTCGCATTGTAGAGAAGCCGTATCGATTGAGGAGCCAGACGCTTTCTTCCCCCTCCTCCATGCAGTCACCGACGCATCTGTCTTCCCCTTCCCCTCCGAACGCTCTTCGCCAGCACACGCTCATCAGCATGTCCTCGAAACTGCGCTCGCTCTAGACTTTCTGGCCGAACCGGGCGCGTATGTCTCTGCGGAGATGCATGTCGCCTTGCACTCCGCCAGCCCCAAACTTGAAGCGTTCTATCAGTACTACAACGACCGTCATGCTACACGAACCGAGGGCAGAGCTTCGTGCGGGTCTTGGGTGGACTGGTACGGAGAGGTGGTGTGCGATGTTGAAACTCTTGCAAACCTCGTTCAGACGGCATCCATAGACGGTCCCGGCGCAGCCGAAAACAACGCGTGAGTCCTTCTTTACCTCGGGTGCATGATTCCGTGCAAGACGTCGCTGCTTCAAAACTTGCGGTGTAATGCGTATGCACGGCGGGCATCTGGGCATATTGCATCAGACAAAAATGGTTGATAGGTAACTTCACAAGCGACACATGGCGTTGTTTAGGCATATAGTCAACCCCTCCGTGCGACTATGCCACTCCTTTTGCCCAGTGCCATATGCGGGGATGCCTACCGTGACGCATCAAAAGTAGCACGGACTAATGCCCTGATATCTCCCTGTGTTACTTCGCGTGCTGACCTTGTCCAGGGCGCCCGCTTCGCTGAAGTTGCTTGCTTTCGATCATGTCTTGCCGGACCCTGCACGCGTACCGTCCTCGCCTCCCCACACCGCGGTTCTCTACGCCTCGCTCGAGTCTCCCAACTTCCGCGCCCTACACTCGTACCTCTATGCTGCCGCGAGCGCGCCGTCTCCCCGCGTGGCCTACGTCTTCCGCCCGGTCCCGCCCGCCGACCGCGACCTCGCCGTTCGGACCCACCTCTCCGGGTACGGCGTCGCGCTGGACCTGAAGAAGATGGACTACCTCGCCGTGGACGACCGACTCCAGGGCGGCAGCGGCAGCAGCAGCTCGGACGATGGTTCCACCACGAGAATCCAGGAAGACGAGGCGGACATCATCGTCACCCGCCTCCAGCAGTACCCCGCCGACGAGTCCGTCGACGTCACCGCACCGCTCACGGACGCCGAGCTGCTCGGTATGCCCCTGCCTTTCTCCCGCCCTCCGTTCCGTCCACTCACACTTGAGCAACAGACATCGGCCTGCAAGCGACGCAGCTCATCTATGACGCGGAGGAGCCGCGCGCGCGGCTGGCGACACTCAAGCAACTCGCACAAAACTTCCCGCGCTTCGCGGGCGCGCTCGCGCGCCGCGTGGCGGTGAACGAGAGCCTCCTGAACGAGGTCGCGGAGAACCAGGCGAAGGCGCCGGGCGGCGCGAACGCGATCTGGCTGAACGGCGCGGCGATCGAGGAGAAGGACATGAACCCTTTCGGGTTAGTTGTTCTGTTCGCGCTTTGACTATGTGTTCACTGATGAGGGTTGCTGTGTGTTTAGGTTGCTCAAGGCGATCCGGAAGGAGCGCGCGACTATGCTCTCGCTGATGTCGCTCGGCCTTAACTCCACTCAGGCGGTCGACCTCCTTACGCACCGTACGATCGCGCAGGCACAGGCCAGTGGAGGTGTGCTTGACGGCCTGTTCGATGCGAGCGATCGCGCGGAAGGTGGTGAAGTTATTGGTTGGCTGAACGACATCGAGAACGACGAGCGGTAGGTGCCTCATGAACTTTACATATATAATATCCCTGAACTTTGAGCGCGAAGGTATTCCGGCTGGGGTGGAAACCTGAAGATCGTAAGTCACCCTCCTCGTTTCCACGACAAGGCGACTAATCGAACGTGACTGAGCATAGCTCCTCCGCCAACTGTACCCAGGCCAGTTCCCGACGGTGAAGTACAACCTGTTCAACATCGTGCTCGCCGTCGACCTCTCGCAAGCGAGCAGCATCGACTTCATCGGCGGTACCGTGAACTCGCTCATCCGCCGCGGCCTGCCGTTCCGCTGGGGCGTCGCGCCGCTCGTCGAGACCGAGGACGGCGCGCGCATGGCGCGCCTCTTCTATTACCTCCTCGAAGTGGTTGGGGCGGACGACACGCTCGGGTTCTTGCTCTCCGTGAGTGCGATTATTCGCGTTGTAAGAGCGTGGTGCTGATGTGTGCGCGCGTAGATCTCGCAGCGCGGCGTGCCGATGGAACAGGTCAGCCCGAGCGTGGTGTGGTCTCAAGTCCGGTCGAACTTCAACGAACTTCTCGCGGCCAAAGAAGGGCTGCCGGAGGGCATCGAGACGGACCTCGATGTCGTCCTCGAGGGCGGCGAGGGCGACCTCGACGCTGCGCGTTCGTATGCGACGCGCTTGAGCGCGACTCTGGCGACAGCGCCGCAGGGCCATGTGTTCTTCAACGGAAAGCACTTCGACTTGGATGATGTGCGTTCAATATCTTGGCTGTCGCTGTATGAGAGACTGATAGTACGATGATGCAGGCGTTCCTACAGGCGCTCCAGATGGAGTTCAGCCCGCAGCTCCAGCACTTGCAGTACAAGGTCCGTTTTCTATATTACTCTGCGCCCTCATGTGCATTAAACGATACCGACGGTTCATCTAGATTTACAAGAATGAGCTCACGGAGGAACATGCCCCGGAGATCTCGACATACTTCTACGATCTCCCAACGACAGCGAAGCGCCGGAACACGTATATTCATCCTACGCAGAAAGCGGGAAGTCTCCGGATCTACAGCCTCCCGGAGCTGATTGAGAGGAACGGTCTTAACAGCACCGCGGGGGCTTTCGTTTACCCTGGTGAGCTCGCATGTTTCCCATGAGGATGTGCGTGGCGCTGAGACTATGGATCAAGCGGATTCTGAGCTGGTCCCGCTCACGACGTATGTCGTCGCCGATTTCGACAGTGAGAAGGGCCGTGAGTTCGTCAAGGAGGCGATCAAGTCCGTTGTGAGTTCATATGACTAGCAGGATCCCCGTTTACAGCGATTGACGCACGATTTGCAGACTCCTCGGTCTCTTAGCCGCCTATCGTTCATCCACTCGCCCTCGTCTCAGAACCCGGTCCTCACAGGCCCTTCTTCCACCCTCGCCCGGTTCATCACTGGGGACGCGCTCTCCAAGATCTCCCCTGAGCGTCTACTCTCTATCCTCGGCCTGAACTCGGCTACGGAAGATGCGGCGCAGCAGCCTGTCATGGACAGCGCCGATAGCGTCCTTGCAGATCTTTCCGAGAGCGCAGATGCATATGCGAAGTATGTCGACGCGTGCCGTCTCGTCGTGCGTTCGCTGGGTCTCAAGTCTGGCGAGCTGGCCGTGATCGTTAATGGCAGAGTACGTTGCATGCCCCTTCGCCGAAGTATTGCGTGCTCATTGAGCCTTGTAGGTGGTCGGACCCATCGCGCCCGGGGAGTTCATCGCCGGCGACTTCGAGTCTCTCGCGGCGTACGAGCACCACAAGCGTGTCCAGCCCGTGCACGAGGCGCTTCTCGCCGTCCATGAGCCTATCAGTGAAGCTACCAAGTACGTTGAGACACATGGGCGGCTTGCGCAGCGTGGCTGACTTTGAGATTAGGGAAGACGCCGCGGAAATCATCTCCATCGTGTCTTCTATTCTCTCCTCTATTCAGCAACCCGACCCCAGCGAAGCAGGACTCTTCGACGCGCCTCAGAAGCCGCGTCTCCGGAACTACCGGAGGCTCACTGGTGATTATACGTACGTCCTCGCTTTCTCACACGCTGCGTGAAGTAGCTGCTTATGCTGAGGATTGGGCGATATTGAACAGTGCGTTCACTATTGGAGATGAGGAGACTGCGTTGTTCCAGATTGGAGCTATCATCAACCCTCTTGGCCAAGAGGCTCAAAAATGGACCAGCTTGTTGGAGGTATGTCAGGATTTCGCTCGAGAGTGTATATAGTCTGAACGGGTGCGTGTAGTGGTTGTCGGAGATGCCAGGCGTCCACATGGAGATCCATGTCAACCCCATGAGGCATACCGAGGTAGGTCATTCTATGACATTTTCTTTCCTCGGTGGTAACATTGATTTGCAGATCCCTCTCAAACGCTTCTATCGCTACAACCTCCTGCCGAGACTGTCATTCGACGAAGAAGGGTAAGCATATTGTCTGAGCCTGCACCTCCTGTACCTAACATCGCACAGGAATGAGATCCATGCAAAGACTCAATTCACGAACTTGCCTACCGAGCCCATCTACACACTCGCCATGGACGCGCCACAGTCCTGGCTCATCCGCCCCAAAGAGGCCGTCTACGATCTCGACAACATCCAACTTGGCCTTCTCTCCGCTCAAGACCGCACACATGGCCTCAAAGCCGTCTTCGACCTCGACGCGCTCGTCGTCGAGGGCCACGCCCGCGAGGGCGACACAAGTGCCCCTCCACGCGGGCTGCAGATGCAGCTTGTCACGAGCGATGCGACCCCCATCGCGGACACGCTCGTGATGGCGAATCTCGGGTACCTGCAGTTCCGCACGAAGCCGGGCGTGTATCGTCTGGAGATCCGTCCGGGACGTGGGCGGGAGATCTTCGAGATGGAGAGCGTGGGCAATGAGGGCTGGAATAGTCCTGGGATCGACGAGGCGGGCGACGTGGTCACTGTGACTAGCTTTGAGGGTGTTACACTCTATCCGCGTTTGGCGAGGCTGCCTGGGATGGAGAGGGAGGACGTTCTGAGGACCCATGCTATTGATGCTGGGGAGGAACATGCTGGCGTCATCGACAACCTGGTCAACAAGTGAGTGGCGGATGGCGTCCTTGAGATACTCCTTATAACGAAGTTATAGGGTATCCTCCCTGTTCGGGGGCAAGAAAGAGGAGAAAGCTCTGGTCGCCGTTGACGATGGTCAAGCCGACATCAATATCTTCACCGTTGCGTCTGGTCACCTGTACGAGGTACGTCGTAGTGGCGCTCTTATGTAGCCTAGCTGACACTAGGCACAGCGGTTCGCCTCTATCATGATTCTCAGTGTCCTCCGACATACAAAGAGCAGCGTGAAGTTCTGGTTCATCGACAACTTCCTCTCACCTTCGTTCTTGGTATGCAACGTCTTCTCCCCTTTTGCACCACACGGACTTATGGGTCCTTCAGGAGTTCCTCCCGAAATACGCGGCCGAGTATGGCTTCCAGTACGAGCTGGTCACCTACAAGTGGCCGACATGGCTGCGCGCCCAGACGGAAAAGCAGCGCATCATCTGGGCGTACAAGATCCTCTTCCTGGACGTACTCTTCCCCATGGACCTCAAAAAAGTGTTGTTCGTCGACGCCGACCAGATCGTCCGCGCAGACCTGCAGGAGCTCGTAGATCTTGACCTCCGCGGCCGTCCGTACGGATACGTGCCGATGGGTAACGACAATCCCGACACCGAAGGGTTCCGATTCTGGAAGACGGGCTATTGGAAAGACTTCTTGCGCGGCATGCCATACCACATCAGGTAGGCTTAGCCCGCTGGAGACTGATCGCAGCTGCTGACGTGCATGTAGCGCACTCTACGTAGTGGACCTCGTTCGGTTCCGTCAGGTCCGTACACTGTACTCCTACAGTTTCTTCCGAGTCGTTGACCTTGCCCCTTGTTATAGTTGGCTGCAGGCGTACGTTTACTGTGCTCTGTAGAGGTCACTGTATACGGCTGACTCGCATCGTAGGATATACTGCGTGGACACTATCAAGCACTGTCCGCGGACCCGAATTCGCTGGCCAACCTTGACCAAGGTAGGGTTGGCATTATTTGCACCACTGACCGTACTCATTCACTGCTCGCAGACTTGCCCAACAACCTACAGCGCGAAGTGCCGATCGTGAGTGCTTACAAGCACAACCCGCATGCGTATAAGCTCACTCGTTCCTGTAGTACTCTCTTCCGGAAGACTGGCTTTGGGTGAGTATCAGCACAATGCCAATATGGACGAACAAGCTGACAGACTCTCCGCAACGTAGTGCGAGACGTGGTGTACGTGAACCGTACGATCCTTTCTGATATTTTGCTTACCACTCTGGCGTTGATAGGTAGCAAAGACCGCTTGGACCGCGCGAAGACGATCGATCTTTGCCAGAACCCGCTCACGGTCAGTAACGTCACGTCTTCTGCTGGCGAACAGGACTGAACACGGTGTACAGAAAGAGCCCAAGCTCGACCGGGCGAAGCAAATACCGGAGTGGGAGGTCTATGATGCAGAGATATCCGCGTTCGCGAAGGGACTCACGATGTCAGAGAGCGACGCGGAGAAGCCTAAGTCTCATGACGAACTCTGAACATTTTACCATGTTTATTGTGAATTACGCAATGTGCTTTTCATCTTGGGATCGATGTATAAGTGCGCCACATTATCTAGACAGCACAAAGTACAGTAGATGGTGTCCGTCCGAGCCCGATACATTTCCTAACCATCCCGACCAACATTGGCATCGGCGGGGAGCGGATGGTGCGAACCATCCTGACTCGTGACGTCGACCTGGCCGGCTACAATCCTTCGGTGAATGACGGCAACCCTTCGACACAGATCAAATACTACACGAGGACGCCCCTACCCTACCCGCCACGACTCGGACACTGTCTCCAACTTTCAACGCCTACAGCCCGTTCATAGGAACGTAATCACCCTGTAGCCAGCCGCCGCCCGAGGAGTCGGAGTCGCCCGAGTAATGCTCGGACTCCTCGGAGTCCGCTCGCCACGATCGGGGACGCGTCCCGCCTCTGCGGGCATGCCCCCGCTCCTGCCACCGTATGTCCACGAATGTCCGGTAGAGACTACACATCTCGGGCCACTCCGTGTCACCCGAACTCCAACCGCGTATTTGGGGGAACACCAAGGAGAAGAACGCGGCCACGGCGGCCGCGTTGCCCGTCTCGAACGCGGAACCGGTGAAGTCGAACATGTCCAGCGGCGGCGCGTAGTCAGCGCAAAGTGCGACTGGTGGCCGCTGCCCGTCGAGGTCCGGGGTGGGATGCATATCGACGGCGAGCGCGAGCGATGTGAGGTGGGGGCAGTGTTGTGCAAGCGGGAGCAAGCCGCCGAGCGTCGCCTTGGGGTAGTTGGCACCGTTGGGCCTCCGTATGTGAGGACGGTAGCAGTAATGCCAATTGAATCGGAGGTCCTCGATATTCGGCCACGCCCGTGACATCTCGTCCAGCATCGCATCATCGAGGATGACTTGGAAAAGGCTACTAACAAAGAGTTGGCGTAGGGCGGACAAGGTCAGGAGGGGCGCAACGTTCTGCGACGTGTAGATCTCTGTCGAAGCACCGTCTTGAGCCATGCTGCTGGCGGTGATAGAGAGAGCTTCACGAGTGGAGAGGCGCCCGGAAGAGCTCGGTGGGACGATGTTTGTCGCAAGGCCAACCGCCCCAGTCGATCTCGATCTCTCGCAACTCTGGTCAATAAAGCAGCTCCGAGAAGTCTACGGGGCCGTTTCCGAGCTCGCGTGTTTGTACCATCGATTTTCGCGTCTCCTCATGGTGGAGCGTCCGTAGGTTGGGCAACAGTGGCTGAGGCCCGTGACGGAAGAGGCTGGTCCACAGCTCAGAGGGTATATCGTATCCGGCCCAGGAATTTACTGTGCCAAACATGGGATGGAATGTCTTGACGCGACGTGCATACACCGAAAGTCCTTTGAAGTCGTTGGGAGTTGGGTTGCGAAGGAACTCCTACAGAACCTGGTGTTGATAGAGAGCTGTTATGAGGAGAATATCACACTTACCACCCGCCGGCGACGCGTGGGATATCCAAAATTTGTGTCATGGATCACTGCGCAGAGGTCCTCAGGAAGCGTATACGGCACCAGCGGTACCAAGGACGCGAGCGTGCGCCAAAGCACGTCGAGGGCCGGCTCGCTGAGGTACCTGCATGTCACCGCGAAAGCAGCCAAGGACGGCTGTTTCGGAGGACCCGAGAATTTACGTGGTTTGAGCAGGAGAGTGCAGATATGTGAGATAGTATCCTTGGGTAGACTGGCGATGGACACTCGTGCCATGTGTCTTGAAGTTGACGGGTGGGACCAAGAGGAGCACGTCTGCCGCCCGAATCAGCATCGTTCGACTTTAACCTCGGTTTCGTGTCGCGTGCGTACATTTTCAACGTCAAGGGTAATGACGCTTTTGTACGGCGCCCTGTTTTCTACCGAGCATGATCCGTGCCAGTCCCAGGTACCAGGCAGGCGCGCCGTTCACTGGCACTAACATTGCAGCCTTCAACTAGGGTATAGCCACCATTGTTTGCGACAACTGTAGGACCAGTGTATCTCAGCCCTCTGAACATGATCGTCACTGTCACTGTAGAGCAAGCGTAGACCATTCGGAGTAATCGGAGTCGACGGTCGAGTTCGAGTCCAAACTGCCCCTCTCCATTGGGATGTAAGACAGGATATCCCGGGGAGGCCTTTCCGTTACATCGGGCACGAGGGAAGGACCCCTCTCCTGCCTTCGCACACGCGAGAACAATCGGTAGAGGTTTTCCATTTCGGGCCACGTCGTCCCGAGGGGACTGCGCAGTGCGTGCGGAGTCATCCGGGGAAACATCTGAGAGAGAAACGCGGCGAGTGGCAACGCGTCGCTGGCCCGGAACACGGAACCCTCGGTATGGAAGGCCTTGAGAGGCGGCTCGTAGTCTGAGCACAGTGAGACGGGAAGCCAGCGCCATGCGTCGAAGTCGGGGATGTACCGCATGTCTATGGCGAGCTCGAGGGAGGTGAGGCGCGGGCAGTAGCGTGCGAGCAAGAGCACGCCGTGGAGTGTTGCTCGGGGGAAGTCCACGTCTTCGGGCCTGCGGTCTGTGCGGTGCGCGCTGGATGGCCAGTTGAAGCGAGGGACTCGAGGTTGGGCCACGCCCATGTTACGGCGTCGAGCATAGCGTCGTCCGCGACGACGGGCCAGGTGCAACCGATAGCAAACCAGCGCAGCGCGGAGAAGACAGAAGCGATGGGGTAGGGTAGTACTAGCAGCAGGGCAGTCCATACGTCGAAGGGGATCTCATGATTGTCGAATAGTTGGTCGTTGTCTTCTTCGGCGCTGAGAACCTTCACGCGGCTAGCGTATGCGGAGAAACGATGGAAATCTTCCGTGACTGGCTCTCGATAGAAAATCTACACAATCCGACTAAGTATTTCCGTTCAGATGGACTCGGTGGCGCACTTACCACCTGAGGCCTGATATGTGACTCCGCGTTCTCGCAAGATGTATTCTGTGGTGACCGGAACAACTGTACATAGGTCCTCGGGAAGTGTGTACGCCATCAACGGTACTAGAGACCCTACTGTTTCCCAGAGTACATCGAGGGCGGGCTTGCTGAGATAGGCGCAAGTCCTTGCGAGTGAAGCCAGGAATGGCTGGCGTCGCGGGGTTCTCTCGCAGACATAGCGTTTTCGGAGGAGGGAACAGATATGCAAGATCGTCTCGGGGGGAAGAGCTGTGAGGCACGGTCGTGACATAGACGTGAGGTGTCCTTTTAGATACAAGGCAAGGGGTGACCGGTGAGGTCTAAGGGGAGGGTCGTGGCCGCACGGTTCACTGCTACGCTGCGCGATTACCACCTTCGGGTTAGCGTCAAAGACCAGGAAGCATACATCAGCAAATGCCACGCTCACCATTGCTACAGGCAGGCGATCTGCCGTTCTCGTACTATTGCTCGTCCTACTTCGCTTCCGAGCGTGCTATCGTCAAGCGCCATCCGGATCGTCCTCAGTATTGCATCTGCACTAGCCGCTATGCGGTTTCGAGCCAACTACCCCCAGCGCCGTAGAATTATCCTGTGCGCACGGACTTCGCGGGTCATGAGTCCTCAGCAAAGTTCGGCGTGCAGCTGAGGGGACTCCGAAGTTCGGCTATATGGTACACAGTCAGAAGAACGTGGCTGACGGTCAATTCGAGTGGACATTCACCACCGAGTATTTGGTAGGGTTCATTCGTCCGATGATGCGCAAGGTCCTAGGGAAGCGTATACACCAGCCGCGATAGGTGCCAACATATGTCGGGCGCGTGCTAATACGAACCGTCTTGGAGGGTTAGATAAGTGAGAAGGCTCGTATCCTCGTGAGGCCCCAGGGTACAGGAGACTGTCAGGAGTAGGCCGCGACGGTAGTGGTGTCGGCTCTGTCCTGTACCAAGGGTCAGGCTCAATACGCACGTTACGGCTCTTCACGGAAAAGCGTCGCCTGTGAAGAATTGGCCGTTCTGTTGTCTAGATTGTCATTGCGAATCCTCCAGGTATATCTGGGGATCCGGACGGTCGTTTCCCAGTGTCCCAAGTACAGCTGTGACGAACGCTTTACGCCTGGTGCTCAGAGCTCGACATATCACAGAGTCACCTTCTTATCCAAACACCCTCATACCGAGGAGCAGTTATGAGCGTCCGCAACATTTGGTCTGAGACGAAATGATTCAAGATGTTGGTGTCACGGTGATGAGCAGGGAACAAGGAAATTTGTTGAGAAATCGCCGAATTGGGTCCGCTCCGCATGTGGTATTTTAAGGTATCTCAGCGATTACTTATCCGCATGGAGTGATCACTGATCTTTCTAAGGCTCGCTACAATTTTGGTGAAGCCCATCAGTGCGATATTTGTACAAACCAGAGCTTGCCAACATCAAATTCGCTCAAAAACAGGTCACCTCTTTCCTCAACGTCCTCGACGTGCCCGACGTGGAGCTCGCCGCCTCTCGCCATCCTGAGGACTTCCGCGCGCCGCCACTCCTTCTATGTCCAACCATGCGCAGTCCTCCTCCCCATTCTCGCGACTCTCTCGTCTAGCTTTACCGTTCAAGTCTCATCCGTCTTCCCCTCTTGCCACTGCACCCCCTTCTGAGGACTGGTATATTCCTTACCACGGACCGATTGAGCCCCCCAAGGAGGATCGAACTGCGGACGAAAGAAACACGGACAGCTGGGGACATCTCGTTAGCGGATGGCTGATGGAGAATGACGGGCGGACGGAGCGCTCGCCTCGAATCCGCGCGATGTCCAACGCGTCGCGGGCGGCCGCAGAGGAGTACAAACGTAAGAGCTCTCGAATCCAGCCGTCTTTCGTAAAGCTGGATCAAGCTGGTGGTGTCGGAGAGACCCCTCCGCCCGCGCGTCCGCGTCGGTCCCAGGAGGCACCCCTGCATCACCGCTCGAGTCTCGCAAGCATCCTGTCGTTCGGAACGAAGAAGGCGCACAAACTCCAGCACTCATCTTCTGCGGGCGACCTGCGGAAGGATCATGCGCCGCCGATTCCGAATCCCCAGGCCGCGACGCAGGACTCTACTTCGCCTCCGACCTTCCCTCGCAGACATCCGTACGCCCTCGCGACACCCGCCCCCTCCGCTCCCCCTCCTCCGCCGGTTTCTAGTCCCGTTGTCACGACAGCCCCTCGTAAGAACCCCACCACCTCGCGATTCTCCGTCAGGCTTCTCGACCCACTAGCAGAGAAGCCCACTGCGCCTGCGTATCTCCTTCCCTCTCGTCGACCGTCTCGTATCAGCCTCAAGGCCTCGATGTCCACTCCCAACCTGCGACAGGCCACAGGCACTGCTGCTATTCTTCCGAAGGGCAAGCACCGTTGGCTGTCGGCAGAAACTTGGTGCGACGCTCTGATTCTCCCACGGCCGCGCTTCGCTATGCGTCTCATGGAGGATGAGGAGGGGGGCAGCGGGCGCATCGTCAGTCCCCCCGGAAGCCCCCTGTGGCCACCCGGCATGGAGCCTCCTCTAGAAACTGCGGGCGCGAAGATATTGAAGAAGTCGCATTCGGCGATACAGCTGTCTTCGCGTCCACATCAACAGGCTTCACCGCCGCGGCCCGCGCCTGTGCGGGAGGAGCCTGTGCCGGATATGCCAGTAGCAGGGCCGTCAAGAGTGGTGCAGTTGAAGGACGATGCGAACACGCACCTGCGGCCGCCACGTCCAAAGAGTTTCGCGCTTGACGACCTGGCGTTGCCCAGTCCTGTGCCGTCGCTGTCTAAGTAAGCCCGTCTCCATTCCCATGTCAGCCGCGCGCGTGAACGACGCGTTGGATGCTTATTTATCGGCTTCGCAGGGTGCTCGAGGACGGACGACAACTGGCAGAGGAGCGGAAGATCTGGCAGCGAGAGGCGGCCAAGTCGTTCGGGCACAAGCGGGCACGCACGGTGTCTCGGGCGCGCGCAAAGTCGCTCGGGACCCGCGCGCCGACGCATGGAAGGGAACCGAGCGCGTTTGACGTGCTCGCAGAGGCAACCTTACTTGGCAGCCAGAGACGCCGGCCTACGGTCCACGTCCGTGTGCGCCCTCCACGCTCGGATGGGCATGGAACAACGAGCGGATTCGGGACGACCATGACGGGCACGGGTACCGGCACTGGCATCGGAACCTGGACATCGGTCTCTCATGGACAGACGCGTTCGCGTGGCCACGCTCATTCGCAGTCGGTCGGTTCCATCGCCCCTTCACGTTCGGACGAGTCGTTCATGTGGACTCCCGGACATGGGCGGAATCACTCCCTGGGCCGGTCAGCTCTCAGAATGGTGCGTACTACCGCGACAACAGCTGCCGGTTTCTGTGGTATCGCGGGTGGGCACGAGATTGACGACGATCACGATAAGGGAAAGGCACCAATGAACGAGAAGGCGGCTGCGATGGAAGAGGCTCTGCGGCGCGAGGGCACGAAGGTGATACATTTGCGCGACCAGATGCCGCGTCGGGAGGAGCGCGCCGCAGGCGGAGTCGTACTAATCACCCCTCCGCCGGGTCCAACTTCAGGACAGCTTCAGCCAGGAGTTGGTCCAGGCGGGACGAACGGGATCTCGCCCACCCCGTCAGGTCTGTCGATGTCGGCGGAGGGGGTTGGTATAGCGATATCTTCTCCAGTCCCGCCTGAGGATCCCGCCGACGCAGAGCCGATCCGCATAGCAAACCATCCGTACGCCCAAGGAGCCACGTATCCCTATTATCAGCGCACTGCAGGCAGGGCTCCTATACTTCCAGTTACCCAGGCCGTCCGATCGGACAACTCCAGCCCTACCGACACCAACGGCGAGGACGGTGGCACTAAGCATCGGCAACCCGTCATCCATCATCCATACTCGCCGTATGCCCAGATCCAGCATCCCTTCGCTGCTGTCACCGGCAATTCCCCCTCTCCAAGCAAGGACATGAGTCCTAGGCTGGGTCCTCGGGCAAGAGCGGGCAAGCATCTAGACGTTCGGGCGCCTGGGCCCAAGAGTATGTTCGCGGAGCTCAGCCCTGGACAGATTCGCGAGATCCTCCCCGACGAAATCCAGTACTCGCCCTTTATTCCCACTCCTCCCATTCAACTCCCTGACGGGTCACGGCATCCATACGGCCCCTCGAACAACCGGATGAGCGAGTGGGGCTTCGCCGACGCGCTCAGCCATACCATGCAGAGGCCGCTGAGCACGGATAGCGGCCTCGGGACAAGCGAGAGTCACTCAGCTCCTCATCCAGAGATCATCCAGGTCTCGCATGTCCTTGAAGACCAGGACGAGATCGTTATCAGTCCCGACCAGGAGTACGAGAAGCAGGACCTCAACATGCTCTCCCCGCGCTCGCAGTCGACGTCCGGTGAGCCAGATGGTCGCCTGCGCCGTCCTGCGCTGTTGCGAGACACCACGCTGGCGTCGTCCAACCACACTCTGGCGTCATCTCCCATGGAGCACGTCAACCCTCCCGTCTTCAGGAAAGAGCCGTCTGTCGGAGAGCGGAGCTTCAACTCTTCTGGGTCGTCTCCGGGCGTAGTGTCAAACCAGTCATCCCCGCCCCTGTCGCCTCGGCCCATCACCAGCGATGGCGATGACCTGGAGCGCTTCCGAGACCTGTTCTACCGGCCACCAGAGAGCGGAACGCCCTCATCTGTCAACTCGCGGCCGCCCATTTCCCGGCGTCCTAGTGCCAGCATCCCCGTCGAGTTGGGCTCGCGCAGCACTCGCACCCTCAGCGGACTCACCTCTCTCGCGCGTCAGCTCAACGAGAATATGGAGGAGATGGAGGCTTACGAAAACATGATGGAGGGGTACGATCGGGATCGTGCGTCGCCAATGTGGGGCGCGCGCTACGGTGGGTTGGGCGGGCAGCGTCCGGACGACCTTGGCCCCGATCCGTCGCAAGTGCTGTCGCAGTCACCTCCGGGCCTGATGTACGATAGGGAAGGGACGGGGACCCCGTTGCGTCTTCCCATCGACGCGAGCCTTTCGCTCTCACAGCCGTCAGATAACGTGCCGGAGGACGTGCAGTCGTCAAGGGCCTCTTCGATGTTGGAGCTGCCTCTCGAGGATCCTGAACGTGAGTACAAGTATCGTTTATCTATCAGGTGTATACGGTCCTGACATGTAGTGTCCCTCTAGACGTGCGAATCGGAGAGATCGAGGCCGTGAGCACCCCGCCCGCCTTCGCATCACCCCAACGCTTCTCCACCCACCTCTCCGCGGTCGGCTTCCCCGGCGGCGAGATCAGTCCGGTCAACGAGCGCGACCCGCGCCGCGGTGTATCGCAGTCCAGCCTCAGCGTTCCCTTCACGCCCGACGCTACGCGGGCGAGCTTCATGACCAGCACCTCCGGCATGTCCGGCCTGTCCGTGTCCGACTTCCCGTCGCCGCCCAGCCAGATCACCGCCAGTCATATGTCCATCCTTAACGCCTACTACGGCGAGGGCGCTCACGATTACCGGGAGAGCCACTACGACCTGTCCCGGCCTGCGCTGGTGCGGGAAGCTAGCCAGGCCACGTTCGGACCGCAGCAGATGGGCGAGGCACTGTAGGGCGCCTTTCTACTGCCCGCACACACTATCTTCGTTGTATTATTTGGCGCTACGGACGGTTTCGCGGTTTTATGCTCGCTCGTTCTGCACGGTCGTTCTAACGGATTCTCGTATAATATCTATGTTCGCCCCCTTTAGGCCCTCAATCCCCGTACGTTCACGTAGATATGCTCTTGCACATTCCTGCCCTGCGTCTCGGTTACATGCATGCTTCGGAGTCGTCGTTCCTTGATGTTTTTATTACTTCAGATTATTGTCTATAGTTACTTATGCTGCGGAGGAATTTTGTCCACATCCGCAGGTGCGATATCGTTCGTGAGAGGCGACGGCGAGTAGGGCGTGATGAGGTACGGTGCGTGGATGGTCTACTTATAAAACTTACGAAGGCTGACTGTAATCAAGTATTGGTCAGTCTGAATAGGGCTTAGACCACCCTCGGTGTAAGACTACGTGAGGAAGGGTCGGATTGCGTTCAGAAAAAGCGCGCTCCGAAGCGAAGTACGAGTACGAAAACAGCACACCGCTTGCCAGTATCAGGAGGTCCAACGGTGAGCGCACCTTTTCGCTGTTGGATCATCATGCTGCCCACTGGCCTTTCTGACAGCCAAGTCGGAGGTCGCGCACGCCTGCATCTTTAAACTGTCATGAGGACAGGCGACTCAATATCCTCCCGTCTCCCCACGACGGTCCGACGCGTCCCTTCTGCACCATTTCCAGGCCACAGCCTCCGTGCTCGGGACGGACTATCACCCGGCTGTCGCCAGCTTGTTGTCGGTGGTGTTCCCGAACTTGCACTACTTACGTTTCCCAGATCCTGCACCGGTGGGGATGACGCGTTTGCATAAGAACCCCTTGGCGATACGGGGGCAGGAGAGAAACTGGGGAGGGAACAGGGACCGTTTCGAGCGAGAGGACACGGATCCGGTGGCGAGTTTCCACGAAACGTGGCCAGAAGACCCCAGTGACATGCCGATTTGGTTGACCTATCTCTACCATTCCGACTTTGCGTTTCTTGGCTGACACTCGAGCATATAGGGCCGCTGTTATGAAGCGTCACAACATATAATGTGATATGGTGCGTCATCGACTTGGTGATTCTTATATGAAGGCTGATCAGGCCGAGGGCGCTCGCCAGCTGGCGCTAAACGTAATCGGTCGACGGACTGACGAATTGGCAGGCTGGCGCGGGCGTGAAGCCAAAGGACGTGCCATCGTCGCGACGCGTGTTGAGCACAGTGCGCAACGATGACTCCGCCCACCATCTCCTCCCTCCCGCCAGATATCGTCAAACGCGTGTGCGAATTCATCTTGCTGCATCCTGTTCATTGGAGGTTCACCCGGACCTCTATCATACACCCTGATCTTGCATCTTTGGCCCTCGCCTGCCGTTCGCTCAGCGGTCCTGCCTTGGACACCCTCTGGCGCACGCTTGGCATCATATCCCCACTGCTCCACACGCTTCCCGAGGACCTTTGCACGACTGCCCTGATGTTCGATGGGCAACCGAACGATACAGAATTGCAGTGGGTAAGCGCAATCTTATATCGCTCGGGCGGAGATACATGCTGAATCTTGGCTTATGCAGGTGCTCCTACGAACAAGATTTCGAGTGTTTCAGTACTCTAGGCGCGTCAGGGAGATCAGTCCATACGACCCATATTCGTACGACCCCCTCAGCGGAGATTTGATACATCACGAACGCCGGTACTCTCTAGGTTGCCATTGTCATATTCCTTCCGCGGTTTGGGACATCCTCTCGGCGTTTGGACCCAGGCCGCTCCTCCCCAATCTACAATCCGTCACTAGCGCGTAAGGTGGATACGATACTTCTACATCCTTCCCCTTCCCTCCCCTCAAGGAAATTCGGCCGTACTCGTTGGCGAACCTGCGGGCACCGTCACCAGTAGACACTTTTGTTGGGCATGCTAGATCTGGGAGCGTGTCGAGCTTAGAATGCGGTGAGCTTAGTCCCCGATCCAGCTTCACGGGGCGCTCTGTGCGCGTCGCACCGGATGCTCTCAAAGTTCTAGGCCGACTGCCTTCTCTAAAAGAGTTGCTGCTACACGTCAATCCTAGGGAGTACGACTAGGACGCGCTGCCGCGGGGCGCGCGCACGGATCTCTTTCCCGCTCTTCATCAACTCACCCTACACAGGATCGGCTTCGTGTGGTACCGGTGCACGACAGAGTCCTGCACATGCTATCGTCCACGTCGCTTCGCCGTCTGTCCTTCTGCTCCGAGCTCGACCCGCTGCCGCCTCCGGCGGACGTCCACATGCTCTGCGTGGCGATCACCAAACTCCCCTCCGTCAACTCTATCACCAACATTTTCATCATCATCGGAGCCTCTCGCCTTGAGCGGGCGCATGGCGACGACAAGCTGCTTCAGATCTATTGGCCCGAAGATGTCGCCCCTCTCTTCTATAGCTTGCCTGCCTTGAAGCGACTCGTCTTCGCAGGCCAATGCATCACCGTCGTCGACAACCTCGCGCTCGGAACTATAGCAGAAAGCTCGCCCAATCTCGTCGAACTCACGTTCACGTGGGCATGGAATGCGCCCCCTCGTCCGGATGACGAGCGCTCTCCTGAAGACGAGGACTTCCCCTACGCAACAGCTTGGGGCCTTATGGAGCTGGCCCGTCGCTGTCCACGTTTAAAAAAGCTCGCGCTGGCGGTCGACATGCGGTTCGCGTCTCCTTCCTATCACGCCGGGGTGGACCTCGGGCTGGCGCCCGTGCCCCCGTATATCTCTTTGGAGATGCCGTGCCCCCGCTCGTGCAGTTCGACCCTACGGGCTCTTTGCTTGGCGACGAGGTCCGCGTCGCGTCCTTTCTCTCGCTGGCATTCCCGCGAATGTCAAAACTGTGGAACAGGCGTACCACAGCACAGTGGCGGGAGGGTATTGACAGGGAGTTCAAAGCCTTGCACTCAGTGTTCGTGCGGGTCCGGTCGCAGGAGAGAGCGTACGCGCAGAGGCATGGGCGGCGGCCCCGAGAGCCTGACTTAGGCATCGAGCTTGGAGATACGACAGGTGTCTCCCGAGATGGGTCCGCTCAAGGGTAGCATTATGAATACCGGTATGTTGTATGTTACATTGCCCTACCTATAGGTTCCACATGCGTCGCGCTCTGCCTGGACAGTAAACACTAGGAGCGCTTAGATGGTGAGTACCACCTTCGACGATCTCTAAAGAAGAGCTGACGCATTTGAGACCAGAGCAAGCCCAAGTGGTGTAGCGGCGGCGCAGATAGATGGGAAGGACCAGATGGTGTCGTAGACATGGAGTCCGTGGAGTGGTACCTCTTGGCCTAAGGATCTAGAACGACCGACGGGTCCGGAAGTATTCACCAGAGAGACTACACCGTACCTTATGATGCGGTGTGATTGAGGTGAAGCTTGAGCTTGAACGTCGTATCGGGGAGCTTGGCGGCGATGACGCAAACGTCAAAGTGAGCAGTGCCTCTCCATCTGAGGCGTGAGGTTCCACCGCTACTCACCTCGTCTACGGTCTAGGTATATGGCGGCGCGAGCTTCCGTGTGGTGGACATGTCCACGCCGCCGCCCGGTGTCGCCGTCTGCCCAGAGCCTTCAGGCGTGCATCTTTGGCAGACGCCACCGCCTATTACCCTCCAGCTGCTCACCTGTTCTCCACCTACGATAAACGGATGCCGAGCTAGATACGCTTCTTCAGCCATCAGTATACAAAAAGCTGCACACGTACTGGGATGTTCGTGCTATCAGCCGCCGACGTCGTCGAGGCAGACCACGGGTGGTATTGCGAGCGCCGCCTGGCACCGTACCATGGCGGTGGACGGGATGCATGGGTACGAGGGGTGGGTGGAGGTCTGTCACTCGCCGTGCCAGCCGTGGCGGTTCTATATGCCGATACGACTCTGCCCGACGGACGTCCTCACGGGGTGCCACACGCGTGCTCCGCAGACTGAACTGCCAAAACCCTGGATCGACACTTCCCGGGTCTGGCGGCAGTGGACACAGTCCCGCCGGCATGCCGCGACGATCACGGCAACGGTCAGCGTGTGGAATGAGTAGAGTGGCATGCATATGCTATGTCGAGGACGGTGAACAGAACCTAAAATGGTCGTGAGAACGCGTTTTCGACCCAGCTGCGCACGACCCAGCTGTAAGCGCCCCGGCCCAGATACATGGTGTGTATACCCACCGGGGACGCGGTTCAGGGCAAATCTGAGCGCACCCGACCTGCCCGCGGGCGTGTCTCAACTCCCAGGAGTCCTGTGCCAAGCTATGGGCACCCCGGCGGAGGATGCGCCTCGCGCTCTACTGTGGGGATGCGACAGAAGTTGCCGTTACCCAAAACGACGGGCTGCACTGCTACGCGGGCCTCATGTCTGTCTAGGGCACACGGTAGCGGGGTGAGCAGCGTCGTGCCGTGGGTGCTGGGCGACGGTGAAGAAAGAGCGCGGACGAGCCTGCCTGCCAAGCTTTCTACTGCCGACGCGTGCCCCGCTCGCGATGCACATCTCAGCGCGCAGCACCCCGAAACGGCGCTGTTCGTGCTTGCAGAGGAGTAGATCATGAGCAGCGCTGGCGCGCATCCCTCCGGATGAACGTGTGCTTGGCGCCCCGCGCGGGCAAAAATACGAAGGAGGATCGGCAGGAACGCCGTCTGGCTAATGGCCCACGCTCGTCGCGCCTTCCTTGCGCTTCTCCGGCCAGACCTCGGGTAAGGAAGACTGGGCCGGTCCTCCATACATAGGAGTTCGTACGTCCATTGCGCATACTGGCACCACTGATTCAATGTGAAGGCTGAAACTGCTTGAGGGGAGGAGCCAAGCCGCCGGCTGCGAACGTGCGAGCGTCAGGACTCAAACTGTATGCTCTAGAGCACCAGGGACATCGCCGTAAGTTGAGGGTAGGAATAGCATCGGTATCTGACTTAGGCTCGTGGAGTGAAGTGTGGACTCCCGCTTCCGCCCAGTGGAGACGGAGAGGAATGCAGGAGTGAAAGGCGTCTCGCGACTACCGTGCTAGTCGCCCGGTTCTGCACGATCGGGGTGAGAACGCCTGCGTCTGTCTGCATCCGTGGGCCCACCTGCCCGCGGTCATCGTGCGCTTCTGCCCCCGGTGGGTACGTTGCGACGGCGACAGAACCCTCATACACGGAGCGGCGTTGGCGGAGCACCAGGCGACTGGCGTAAAGGGCGCACGAGTGTCTATACTCCAGTTACGAGGATGGGGCGTGGTGGCCTGCGCCGCGCAGTCCCACCGCTCCGAGTACTGCAAGCGTCCCGCCGGCCGGACTGGGAGCAGTCTATCGTCGACGGCACAGGAGCAGAACGGCGCGCCGGACGGAAATACACGTCCGACCCGGGTCCGATTCGCGTCGCAGCAGCGCAGAAGCCTCGAGGTCCGCGAGCCAGAACACGCGATGCAATGCGAAGCTTGCGGCTCGCTCAGGAGAGTTCAGCGGGCGTGCTTCGTCTGGCCCCTTTTGCGCGCGCTTCGCGAGCTGCTCGACGCCGCGCATCGCCGTTCGCGCAATGGACGTTGAGAATGGTCGAATGACCTCCCTCAGATGATGTACACGGCGCGAAGAGAAGGTCTCGTAGAGTTCATACGAGGGCCAATGGGGAATACGCCATATCAACGTTCCTGCTATCGTGGTGAGTACGTTGCAAAAATTCCTGCCAACAGATCATGCGAGCGCCTACGTTGGCACATAGGAGACGAACCAGAGAGAATCGCAAGAGACTCTATTGCCAAGATGATCGAGCACTAGTCGGAGAGGCGTTCATAGAGCCACAGGCAGTGGTCCCGGTCAAGTAGGATCAGGCTCAAGCTGTCTGGGCATTCCGGGTAGGTGGGTTACAAAAGACAAATCTCGGCCGGTTCAGCAGGGCTCTGTACGCCGTGTTGTGTCAGGCTGCGAGGACCTGGGTGCAGAACCCATTAAGCTATGACGTCGTCCTGTGATGAACTTATTACAGCGCACGCACTGCGCGGGCGCGCTGGTCATCAGGAAGACGTACCTGATGATAAGTTTAGAGACGATGAACCGAAATGGATGGTGCCACCTCGAGTCTCCTGACCTCTACGGCTGCGCGGCTGCTCGACGCACTGTTCGTCGCACTGTTTTCGTGAGAGCGCGGACGACGAAACGTGCGCAGCTGAACAGAACACGACAGCCAAGCCCGTCGGGTTGCAGAGGACGGGAGAACGAACGGAGATGGGCAGGATGAGAGGGCACAGATCGCGACGTTCTGATCTAGATATCAGATCTGCTTCGCGCACCGCTATCCAGCCACCCGAATCTTATCGCCCGTCGGCTGCACTCGGTGTGAGGTCATCTCCTCATCCCTCTTCCGCCGGCCACCTCTTCCTCCCCGGTCCGACGCCGGTCCCTCGCTAATTTTGGCCGCCCTCCAGCCAATGGGCGTGCCCGAAATCGCAAGCCGCGCTCGCCGAACGATCCCTCCCCGGCGGCGCGTGGCGAGGCGCCGGGCGAATTTCGCCCGTTTTCGCGTCCAAATGCAGGATTTGCGCGAGCCCTCGTTGCGACCGCCGTCGATCTCGCGCTCGCGGCGGGCGCATGCGATCGGCCTTGGATCGGACCGAGTAAGAGCAGACTGTAAGCAGCGCACTCGTCGACCGCACGACGCGCGAACGGAGGCAGCACGGAAGATGCAGATATCGTCGCCCGCCTCGCTGCCGACGCTGCTGAACACGGCGATAAGCAGCGCGAGCACGGCGGCGTCGCTTGAGCACGCTGGGCGCCGCGGCGCGCCAGCCGCACGAGATCGGATAGCGGGGGGAGGGTGCCCGGTCTGAGGGGAAGAATAATATCCGCGCCGCCACGAAGAAGCCTGCGTCGGGTGGGCGGGAGTTGTCCTGATCGAGGGACTGCGCAGGCAGCACCCCGAATGCATTTCGGGTGGCTGAGCGTTGAAGTAGCCGGTGGGGAAGGACAACGGCGGCGGGCGACAGCTACACGTTGGCGCGGCTTACGACCGTTGCTCTATTCTCAGAGGGCGGAGGTGGGGAGCCGGGGGAGGTCCTAGAACGACGAACTTGGGCTCGAACTCAGCATGAAGGGGTCGTGTGCCTCCGCACCCCGGGCGCTGAGCGGTGAAAGAGAAACGGGGTCGGACTTAGTGCGCCCATCAAGTAGCCATGATGCTGGGGTGCGGCTGGGAAATACTGGAATCGCCACACTCGGACAGAGGTGGGAGTGCGCGGGTGTTTGAACTGTTGATGTCGAATTCTATCCGTGAACCTGTGCATGTCGGCTTCGGACGCTGGATAAAGATATGTCAAAGACGCTCTCAGAGATGCGGGAGCATGTCGAGCAAATTAGCGATCGTCCGTGCGGCGCGCGACCGAGGGTGTGCCTTTGCACATCGGGTTGTCAGCGCGCTGACAGTCGCAAGACACACCCTTGACGGACGGCTCAGCACCTCGTCCACCGGGAATGAAAGCTGTGATCACACAGGTGTCGAGTTCGAGCAGACAAACATCGCCTGCTGAGCTTCTGTCCGTGCGGGGAAGAAGTAGGTACGAAGGTGATTGGGAAGGTGATACATCATTTTGCAGCTGCGTTCATCATTGACTGATGAGCCGCCTCGAGGGGGTTCATTGGTCTGTACCGCGTCGTCCAATAGCTGGTCAGACGTACTGGAATGTTGTGTGGCTGGACACGACGCGATTGACGAGAGAGAAGTTGATGAGGACGGATGGGTAGCAACCGCCAAGGCCGAATATGGAACCGGTCTGCGAGGCTCGCGCTCTTCCAAAAGAGGCGCTAAGCCCGCCCCGCGCGGCGCCGGCCACATCGCGACAGCGCGAGGGGCGATTGCGGCTGGGAGATAGATAGCAGTACGGCGGCTGATAGACATGTGCGGTGCGCAGTGGCGGACGTGCCCGACGTCGACGTCGACGGCGACGACAGGGCAGTCGACGGCACCCGTGCTGGTCCGAGGTGCGCACGGACTGCGTGCGGGAGCAGCGTGGGCAGCTGCAATCCGCGCGAAACGGCAGGAATTCCGGGTCGGAAGGCGCGGCCGACGCGGACGTTCTGGAGGAAAAGGGAGCAAGGGCCCACCGTTTGGATTGGTCCGGATCAAGTTGGAATCAGAACGGCGCCGGGCGGCGGCTGGGTGTTGTTTGCGCGTGCTTGGCGGCAAGCTGGCGGTTGGGAGACTGGTGGATATTTAAGAGTCTGGCGGCTGCCAGCGTCGTTCCATCCTTCCTCCACCTCTTCCTCCCCGCCGCTGCAGCTTCCTCCGCCCTCGCTATTAGCGAACGCTCTAGCCTCCCTTAGGGTTTACCCTACCTCCCCCCCACCCCGCCCTCCCCCGCTCGTCAGCTCATGTCGGATCCCGTGGTCGAGAAGGAGGCTGGCTCTACTGAGCCGGCTCAGGCCCCCGCACCCGAGCCTGAAAAGAAGAAGAGAGAGTACAAGGATTTTGGTCACGATGAGGAAGACAAGCCGTCCCGTACGTGCATTTCGCATTTGGCGGGCCTCGCGTAGATCTAACGCGAGACGCGCTTTTTAGACGCCAAGGTGGACATGTCTCAAATCCAACTCAAGGCCGAGGACCTCTACGACAAGGAGAAGGTCGACCTTGAGACTATCGTCGTCGACGACGTCTTCAAGCTGCTTCAGTGCGACGACAACGGTCTGACTGATGAGGAGGCAACCCGCCGTCTTGAGCTTTTCGGTCCCAACAAGCTCGAGAGCGAGGAGCAGAACGCGTTCCTCCAGGTACGTCTTGGGCTCCAGTGAAACACGTCGAATTGAGTCTAACCTTCGATTTCAGTTCCTGAGCTTCATGTGGAACCCTCTGTCCTGGGTTATGGAGGCCGCTGCCCTTGTCGCTATCGCACTCTCGAACGGCGAGCACCGCCCCCCGGACTGGGAGGACTTCGTCGGTATCGTCACCCTCCTGATCATCAACTCGGCCATCGGTTTCTACGAGGAGCGCAACGCTGGTAACGCTGTCAAGGCGCTCATGGACTCGCTCGCCCCCAAGGCGAAGGTCAAGCGCGCTGGTCAATGGCGCGAGATCGAGTCCTCCATCCTCGTTCCCGGTGACATGATCTCGTTCAAGATTGGTGACATCGTCCCCGCCGACTGCCGTCTCACTGAGTCCATCAACGTGTCCATCGACCAGGCCGCACTTACCGGCGAGTCTCTGCCTCAGGGCAAGAAGCTCGGTGACCAGTGCTTCTCGTAAGTTTGTTCGCACGATTTGCATGATGTCATTCCTGACCCGTGAATTTCCGTTAGTGGCTCGACGTGCAAACAGGGTGAGGCTGAGGGTGTTGTCATCTCCACGGGCCCGAACACGTTCTTCGGTCGTGCTGCAAACCTCGTCGGTCAGGACGACGACACCACCGGCCACTTGCAGAAGATTCTTGCCCAGATCGGGTCCTTCTGCCTGGTTGTCATCGGCATTTTCGTCCTCGCTGAGATCTTCTGCCTGTACGCTGGCTTCCGCTACTCTTACCGTCGCGGTCTCGACAACATCCTGGTGCTCTTGATCGGTGGTATTCCCATCGCCATGCCCACCGTCTTGTCCGTCACGCTCGCCGTCGGTGCCCAGCAGCTCGCCAAGTACAAGGCTATCGTCACCCGTATCACCGCTATCGAGGAGCTCGCTGCCGTCACCATCCTGTGCTCTGACAAGACCGGTACGCTCACCACCAACAAGCTCACGATCGATCGTTCTACCATCCGCACCTACGGGCCCTTCTCGGGTGAGGACGTCGTCCTCCTCGCCGCCTACGCCTCTCGCACGGAGAACCAGGACGCTATCGACCAGTGTGTCGTTGGTGCCATTGGCGACGCTTCGCGCGCGCGCGCTGGCATCAAGCTTCTGGACTTCAAGCCGTTCAACCCCGTCGACAAGCGTACCGAGATCACGTACCTCGAGGAGTCTTCGGGCAAGTTGAAGCGCGTCACCAAGGGTATGACCGGTATCATCATCGAGCTCTGCACGCGCAACAAGACCGAGGAGCTCGAGAACCGTCTCGAGGCCGACGTCGAGGAGTTCGCTCAGCGTGGTCTCCGTGCTCTCGCGGTTGCCTACGAGGAGGTTGACGGTACCGACCACGAGGGTGAGGGCAACGGCTTCGAGCTCATCGGTCTCCTGGCCATCTTCGACCCCCCTCGTGAGGATACCAAGCAGACGATCGACGACGCCATGGCTCTCGGTGTCAAGGTCAAGATGGTCACTGGTGATCAGCTCGCTATCGCGAAGGAGACCGGCCGTCGTCTTGGTCTCGGCGACCACATGTACCCCGCTAAGGTCCTGAAGGACGGCCCCGAGCCCGGCAGCCGCTTCCGCAACCTCGACGAGATGATCCTCGACGCCGACGGTTTCGCTGGTGTCTTCCCCGAGCACAAGTACGAGATCGTCAAGCGTCTCCAGGCCCTTGGTCACCTGTGCGCCATGACTGGTGACGGTGCCAACGACGCCCCGGCTCTGTCCCGTGCCAACGTCGGTATCGCCGTCGAGGGTGCCACGGATGCCGCTCGCTCGGCCGCCGACATCGTCCTCACGGAGCCCGGTCTGTCTACCATCGTCCACGCCATTCGCGGTTCGCGTATCATCTTCCAGCGCATGCGGAACTACGCCATCTACGCTTGCGCCGTTACGATCCGTATCGTCGTGTGCTTCTCCATCCTGGCTTTCGCGTTCAAGTTCGACTTCCCGCCGTTCATGGTCCTGATCATTGCGCTCCTGAACGACGGTACCATCATGACCCTGTCCGTCGACCGCGTCCTGCCCTCGAACGAGCCCGATAGTTGGGACTTGGCTGAGATCTTCGCCTACGCTGTCGCGTACGGTCTGTATCTCACTCTGTCTACCATTGCTCTCGTCGCCATCATCATTCGCACGACCTGGTTCCACGACAAGTTCGGCGTCACGCTACACAACGGCGCGACCCAGGCCCTAGACCACAATGACCCTCAGCTTCACATGATCGTCTACCTCCAGGTTGCTATCATCTCGCAGGCCCTCATCTTCGTCACGCGTTCGCACGGCTTCTTCTTCATGGAGCGTCCGTCGGTTGCGCTGTTCGCGGCGTTCTGCCTCGCGCAGCTTGTGTCTTCGATCATCGCCGCGTACGGTAACTGGGGCTTCACCAACATCCAGGCTATATCTGGTGGTTGGATTGGTATCGTCTGGGTTTGGGTACGCCGTCTCTTCAATTCCTTCATGACGCGCTTGCTGACAGTATCTTGCAGGACATCGTTTGGTTCTTCCCTCTCGACCTTATCAAGTTCGCGATGAAGGCCACGATCATCAAGTCCCTCCGGAACCGTCACAACGCCGCCGTTGCCGCGCAGACCGCGCACAGCGGTGTCCCGATCACGCGTACGACGTCGCGTGCGGCCTCGATCCACGAGTCGCTCTACTCGAACCGTGTCTCCTTCCTCCGTCGTGCCGCCCGCAAGGTTGGCTTCGGCCAAAAGATCCTGATGAAGCCCGAGGAGCTTCAGCGTTTCAGCTCTATTCAGGCTGCGCGCACTGGCAGCGTCCTTGCACGCCACCCTTCTAGACCCACCGCCCCCGCGTAGACGGATGTGTACGACATGACCCGGACGACGACGACCCTCCCCTCCCCTTAGGCCGCATCGTGTAGCGAACGAAGGCAGCAGCAGCAGCTTGTGGTGTCACTCCCGCGTATCCTCTCTTACATCCATACCCCCATCGCTTGACCCACACCCCCGCGTGTCTCTAGTGTCCTAGTGAGCCCCTGCCCTCGTTTTGTTCACCGCGCGTCGGCGCGCGTCCGTAGAGTGTTGTGCACGTTCCTTTTCCTACATTTATGACCCTGTACCTCGCCCCGCATTTACGTTTGTCTCACGACGTGTCTCGCGGTATCCGTAGTCCTTAATTCCATACACTCACGCGTAGGACAGCAGACGACATTTGCTATACATTTACTACCGTAACGAAGGAAAAGTAATAAAAGCAATCATAGAGCAACCAACCGAGCCACGCGAGTGAGCGGGAGAACCATCGGTTTGGGGCTCCGCGATCGGGTGAGTGGCGATTGTCGAAGCTGTCCCTCTTGGGGCGCGGGTCGTTTGCTCGTAAGTTCGCGACGATTTGAGAGTCCAACTTGTAACTTAGACATGGGTAAGTCCGTGGTCTTTGCAACAATACGATCTCTTGACCAACGCTACGCGGGACAGTATGAAAGACGAAGTCGATCGGCTTGCAAGTAGACGGCCATGGACTCGTACTTCGCCGGCCGTTCGAGTTGCTCGACGGGCGATGAAGCGACGTCGACGCCCGATGTCGTTGCATTCGACATGTTGACAGGTGTGTCTTCTACTCGTTTGCCCGCTCCGCATCTGGCTGAAGCGATCGCCTGGCCAGGAGCTCAGCGCTCAGCGCTCAAGCAGAGCAGGCAGCAGCGTGGCTCAGAAGCAGATCTATGTGGTATGGGCGTTCCCCTGTTCGGCTGCACGGTGACAGTCCACAACGACCGACGAACCTTATCCCGGCCGCCCACATATCCCTCCCCGCACGATCTGTCGCTCCTCCTTCCGCCCATCATCTACGACCATCGTCTGCCGCGCGGGACACGCAGTTCTGCGCGCAGCTGCCGCCGTCGACCTTGCCGCTGCTGCCAGGACCATCTGGGCTATCCGGCAACTTCTCGCTTCTCCTCGTCGCGTGCTACTAGAAATCAACGATCATGCCTCATCGACGCCTCTCGTCCGCTGGTACTTGCCAGGTTGTGCCGCGCGACAACGAGCTGCCGTGTCCCGAGCGGGGGTACGGCGAACGCCCACGACTGTGTCCCGCCCACCGTGCGGAGTACGGCCAACTCACGGCAGAATACAAGGCCACGTCGGAGGAGGCAGAGATCCGGTACACGCGCGTTCGCGCCCAGGACTGGGACGATGCCGCCCTCTGGAACATGACCGATGTCGAAGAGGCGGTAGCGTCTGCAAGCCTGTGCATCGACACCTTGAACCGGGAGATCCGCGGGCGGCAGGAGCATCATAGGCGGTTCTTCGTCGAGCGTACGTTGGGGCTCGTTTTACATCGATGTTGGCGCTCAGGGCTCACGGTCGACGGCTACTTTGTAGGGCACGACGGGCACGAGGCGTGGATCAACCGCCTACGCAAGAAACTGGTTCAGGTAGAGGCCGTCGCGACGCAGCTTGGTCACTGTAGGACTGCGCTCGTCAACGAGCAGAATCGGCGCGCGGAAGAGATCCGCCTTGCTGAAGAGCGACGCAAGAGGGAAGCGGCGCGCATCTCTTACTGGACGGCGACCTCGCGCCCCATCCCCGCCAGTACGCATCGATGCAGCTGCTGCGTAGACCCGGTGACCAGCCACGCCTTCCCTCAACCTACACGGCCTGTATGCGTCACCTATCTTGCCAACAACTCACGCTGTACCATGGATGCCATGTCCGGTGCTGTCCGATGTCAAGAGCACCAGGACGCGTTCATCCAGGCGCTCTCTTCACTTCGCGCCGCCGAGAAACAGTACGACGCTATGGGCCTGTCCATCTATAACATCAGATATCGCGGCGATCACACCGTCCGCCAGATCGCCGAGGACATCCCCTACGTCGCCCGCTACCTCATGCTTGCGGACACGATCAACGCGTGGGCAGGAAAGCTTCATAGGCTGGACGGATACTGTGAGTGTCGCTTCTTAGTCATATGTCAATGATTATCTGGCTCACGCTGCCCCTGCAGCTAAACCGCTAGACTCTTATCGCGAGGCGAACATGTCGGTCTATGGCCTAAGCCGGGATGTCGTTGATAATCTCCGCAAGAGGCTAGAGGACATTCGAAAGAACTTACTCTTGCCCAAGCCCAACCCGACAGTAATGGCGCAGGAACCAGTTGTCGCAGCGCCTACACAGTATGGACGTGCGCAGGGTTCATACCAAGCACCGCGTCAGGCGACGACCCCCCAGTCTCGCTCGGAAGACGAGGGCGCTGGTTGGGTGGGCACCCTGGTGGTGAGTCTCTGGCATCTCCCGTTGCGTATGCGGAGCGCTGATGAACGTGCAGGCCGCCACGGTTGTGGGCATTGCGACATTCTTTCGATTTGGGCGCTGAAGGACACGGTGTGCCTATCGTACGGTACGTAGTCAGCGCCGTCTTTCAACGAGTATGGCTCCTTACACACTTCGACAGCATGCCTCCCCACGGACTTTCTTTCTGGGTATCTCCAAGTCCTGTCTTTTGTCTTTTCAAGATGTGTCGCCGGGGTGTTTACGCAACTGCATAGTTCGGTTCATCAGTCAGCCATCATGCATCGAGTCCAGTCATCCCTGCTATGTTCCTCTGTAACGCCTACCCTCACGATCAACTCTCCAGCCAGACATTGGGCTTCCAGAGCTTGGACCACTGTTGCCTTACACCTCTGTCCTATATCCCGTGAACACCGTTTTCCGTTCTTGTACTTGTCGTGTTGTTGCTCGTTGCCAGTGTTCGCCGCTCGTTTCCCGTGTACTAGGTGCTGTGTTCAGTGAGCCTGATCGGTGAGTGTACCGCGTGTCTGGTCTGTCTCACGCTAACATGCCATCTTTCCATAGGTGTACAAAGCTGTAATAATTACTGTTTTCCAGTAATGTACTAGCCGCGCGTTTGTGCTCTCCAGTCGCTGGGTGTCTGGACAGATACCGTTTCACAAGGTGAAATGAGTGCAGATTCGGTAAGTACAGGTGCGGTCGCACCACCAAGAACCGCCAAAGCGACGTGTGTACGGAGGGAAGTCATCCGAGTTGGCGCATTGTGACGAGGCTGACAAAACCAAACTTTGCAACTTGAAGGTGAAAATGTAAGCCTCACCGTCCTGATTAAACGATGCCGGCCCAAAGTATGACAGGTACACCGTCTCGCTCCGAACTTCCGCACCATGCGAACGCTGAAGAATTGATGCAGAGCAGTCGTCAGAAGGCTGTGTATATCACATGTATGAGGGTACGACGAGCGGCCGCACCTCTACCCCGCCCACAGCCGGGAGTACGGTCGGCTCACGGTGGAATATAAAGCGACCTCCGAGGACGCCAAGGCACTGCACGTGCGCTCTTGCGCCGGGGGCTGGAACTTCGAGATAGTGTTCTGGGACCCTGCCTGACGTCCAAGAAGCGACCGAGACCACGAACATCGGCATCGGCACCCTCAATAGAGAAATCCGCCAGTGTCAGGAGCAGCACAGTCGGTTTTCACTGCCACTTGAGCGTGCGTCGGGCTTATCACCTTTTGTGCTCTGTGAATATGAAGGCTCACGGTAGCGGCGGCGGGGTAGCGGCGCACAATGATCATGAACAGTGGTGTATCGAAAGGCTGCGTGAAGTAGCGGTCTTGGCGGAAGACAAGGCTTCGAAGCTACGCTACGTCACTGCGAGACTGCGCTCGTCGAAGAACAAACACGGCGCGCGGAGGAAGAGCGCCTTGATGAAAAGTGTCTTGAGAGGGAGGAGTGCCTTGAGAAGGAAGCGCGCCGCCAGAGGGAAGAGAGCCGTCAAGGGAACGCGGCATACCTCTCTCATAGTATCGGGACAATGGAGTTGCACACCGTCATCGCCGGTACTCACGATCAGTGCAGCTGCCAGTGTTTGAGACCTAGGACCGGCCACGCTCCCCAGGCTGCCCTGCGCTGTCAGCGCACAGCACGCAGTATACATGCGACATCCGGGGAAGGTGCCATGGGGGCATACTTCGGGGGCAGGTAAGTCATGTCGCAGGCCCATTACCGCAGCACCACGTTCGAAGACTGACCAGAATATGCAGGACGCGCTTCGGTGCACGCGCTTCGACTGGTTCGGCGAAGCTGTAGAGTTCAAAATCCCACCACGCTACTCCCGTGCAGCAAAGGCATGGCTTGCGACGTCTTCAATCCGGTTTTCATCTAGCAGATGCGTACACCCCTACCCCGCCTTTCGCCCTCTTGCTGAGTGCGATATCCAGTATACAGCCTCCTCGCTGAGCTTGGCCCTCTCCTGCCGCCTTTGAACGGAATCTCTCATGCAAGCTACTACTTCTGACCCCTGCCAGGTCGTGCCGGCCAATGCAGAGCGCGAATGCACCAACCCGGGGAGGGACTGGGGGCAGGGCCAACTTCGACTCTGCAAGACTCACCATAAGCAGTATGGCCAACTCACTGCCGCGTACCATGCGCACCAGATCGAAGCCGCGACGATGTATCCGCAAGTGATGGCGTTCTTGGACGATTCAGGGCATTTGATGCCGATGCCGGGGACTCGCGAGGTAGACAATGCGCTCAAGGTGTGCGATCGCACTTTCGCCATGCTTGAGAAAGAAATCAACGGGCGCGAGGCGCACCACAGACGGTTCTTCCCCCAAAGTGAGTGGGTCATTCGTCCGTCCGTGCTCTTGGGTTACACGCGTTTGTTCATTGATGGAATATGCGCTGACCGGACCCGATGCAGTGAACAATGGCCATAGGATGCGGATCGCATTCTTGCGGGAGCAGCAGGAGAACGTGCAGGCGGTGGTGGGAATGCTAGTCGCCCGCAAGCGCGAACTCATCGAGCTGGAAAGAGCGCGTGCAGTCGCTCGCCGGGATCAAGCAGGCGTGGTGAACCTACACGAATCTGCTATCAACTGCTGGACGATCTTCGTAGTGAGTGTATTTCCTTCGTGTCGCTGTACCTGGTCATTTCTGGGCTGACCAAGCGAAGATTGCCCTCAGGTTGCGCCGACAAGCGTAGAAGTGGTGTATCTGCCCTTGGGCAACGAATGCGCTGTCTCTCTTTGCTATTCAAAGGACCCGGCGTGGGTTTATGTTGTCACCCCTCCTCTCCATTCTATGCCGCCTCATACCCTGCTCAGGCTGCTCTACCATGATTTGGAATGCTGTTCAACGTTGTACTCTTACGTGTTCTCTTTCTGCCTTGTCATCATCATCGTTCTGTCATACGCTCTCGCGGCCTCGTCTCTGTCTGTGTACATATACGTCCAGGTGCTATTTGCTCGATATGTTCTTCCTTGTGTTCGTTGCATCGATTCACTCTCGTTAAACGTCGTTGCTCCTGCCTGCCATTTGTCTGCCGACTCGGATCACTGGTGCTGGGGCTCTCCTTAGGCTTCCAGCAGTCTACGCAGCCGTTCATGTGTGCCGTCCCCTTCAAGTATTCCGTTGAGCTTGCTCATCGGTACGTCTGCCTAGGGGAGACTACTTCAAGTACAATGTATCAGCTGTGGCCTGCCAACTTGCGCCGTCTGAGAAAAAAGAGGTACGTGGAAGCGCCCGTGCACTCATTGTAATAGGCGCCTAACATGAAGCGCGCGGTAGCGCCAGCTCACTTCGTTCCTTTGCTCATCATGCATGATACAGGATCATGTCACACTGACAGTAAGTTTACCACAACAATTTGCAAACACGGTCGAGTTTTGACCGACCGACTGACTATCTTCCAACGTCCCTAGGTAGCCTTCCGACTTCGCGCTTATCGAACTCGTGCAGCCTGAGCCCTGTATTCATCTTAAGTGTCAAGCGTGTCCTCGCCCAACTGCGGACCCGATCCGACTCCATCTGGATTCTGCCAGCAGCAACAGCGGCGATCGCGCTATCATAGCTCGATGAAATGCGGGGGCCGGCAAAGCCACGGTGACTGTGCTTCGAGGGTATGTGAGTCGTCCACTTCTTACCGTAGCGTTAGACTTCGAAAACTCACCGGATTACAGATTATACATGATTGTCCCTGCGCGTCCGTCAACTGACCGAGCGCAGACACAAGCCTCAAATCTTGCACTACCATTCTACGGTGTGGCGAAAGCGGCGCACGGCTCGTGAATCATTCTACCTGACAACCCAAATACCAGGGGCGGCGCAGGTAGGGGCCACCTTGTAAGGACCTGTAAGCACTCACATCATGGACACTGCAATAGACAGACGGACGGCCGTATGGCACTGGCACCTTCTTAGAGAAAGACGTGCACACCATACGGTATGGGCGTCCGCCAGACATGCCTCATGGGAGCCGGCCACCGCAGGCGATACACTCGAACCTTATCCTCCAGACGATATATTCTCTCTCATCCAGCCGTTTCTGCCGCCTATCTTTGTCCATCGCCGCAGCGGCTGTCGTGGACGCTATCAGCAACATCAAGAACGACTCACAGTTCATCTCCCCAGGCTCTTCCTTGCGCGTCACTAACAGCAAACATTTATGCCATCGGGTCCACGTCTCTGCGGGGTCGTGGGCTGTCTCAAGCCGGGGGACAGTAGGGACCCTTTCCTTTGTCAGGACCATCGCGAGGAGTATGGCCGGCTCACGAAAGCGTACAAAAAGACGGATGAGGAAGCACAGGGTCTGTATACGTGCGCTGTGTCCTGCGAGCCCGAGACGCTGCCAGACTTGTCCGATGTCGAAAAAGCAATGACAGACACGCGGCGTTGCATCGACGTCATAACTAAAGCAATCCAGGAGCGTAGAAATCATCACGCCCGGTTCTTCCCCGATCGTAGTACGTCGCGCCGCCTATTCTCATACGTGTTGAACAGTAGTGGACGCTAACGAGCAGCGGCTGCGACATTGCAGTACACGAAGGCCACGAGCAGCGAATCGAGAACCTGGTCACGAGGCAGCTCGCAGTAGAGTCCGTAGCTGCGCAACTGGAAGAGCGGAGGACCGCTCTGGTGGAAGAGGGAATGCGTCAAGCGGAAGGCACCTGCGAAGTCGAGGCTCAGGACGAACGGCGCGAGATGGAAGCACCGCCCAGGACGGGAACCCCGCCCATGACGATGGAAGATCCTTTCCCCGTCGTAACCCAACGCAAACGCACTCTCAAGCCTCGGATCAATACCACAAGTTTCTTTGGCAGGAGAACAGCCCCGCACATTACGGACACCCGGCGCAGTCCGACGGCGCATCCGTCCGCCCTGCCCTCCGCTGCCGAAAACCAATCGGACTACAGTTCTACCGCGCACATCTTCCATTTTGCGGACAACCAGGAGACACAGCCACTCCTCGCCTCCAGCCACCGCCGATACACAGACAACCACCCCTCAATCCCAGCGCCCGCGTACACTCCCCCTAAGCCCCGACCTTCTGTATGCATTGCATATATTGTCACCATGCCCCCCGATCCGAGCCGTGTGCGATGCGGTGAGATCGCTGCTGGGCTATGCGGCATCCCTCGGTGTCAGGAGCACCAGGACGAACACGAAGAAATGCTATCTGCGCTCGACACATTGGAGGACGTGTACGGCAGCATGGACCAGACTATCTCGGAAATGTATCATCGCAGCGACGCTACGCTTGCTCAAATCACGGAAGACATCGCCACCGTCAGTCGGTACATTTCACTTGCAGAGCTGATCGTCGTGCAGAAGGAAACGCTGTGGAGATTGGATGGGTACTGTGAGTGTCACGTTCTGGTCGCATGAGTAGTCCCTTTGCTGATGTTGCCCTCGCAAGCGCGCGCGATAGGCTCGTACGGCCAGGTAGATATATCGATCTACAGGGACACCCGGGATGTATACGAAAGACTCTTGACTAGGCTGAAGGACGCCGAATCGGAGTTGATGCGCATTTCTGCGCCAGAATTCGTCGTCCTGCCGGAGGCCGTGGTCACGGTGCAACCTCAACCTCGGTACATGGGAGCGGCGCAAGTCACAGACCCGGACCAAGATACAGACCCGGATCAAGATACAGACTTGGACCACGACACAGACTCGATCCAATCTATTCTAACCCCGCAGCGTCGCACGGAAGACAGTGGCAGTGTGGGCGCCGCAATCGTGAGTTCCGGCTTGCTGCTTGTGAATATGCCAGTGTACTGATACATATTGATGAGCAGGCTACCGTGGTCAAAGGGATAGTCGCGCACTTTGGATGTGGATGCCTGTACTAGACACATGGACATGCGGATGTACCTGGCGAGGAGTACTTGTAGCTGTAGCCCACTCGGTGATCCACCGAAGAGCATTTCCTTTCGCGCTGCTACTGCGCGTTCGGGTTCGCGCACGTTCTGGGTGTCCTTCGAGTCCCGGTGTCCGCCGCTCAGTGGCATACGATGAAGCAAGGTCAGCGTGAACTGTCGCTCGCTGGTGTATCGTCGACACGCGAGGAAGTGCTCTATCGCCACGCCAAAAAGATCCAGACCCCAGGTGTATGTCCTAATGTGGTAGGGGCGTTTCACTCTTCGGCCCATCTGACAGCTTGAACGCCTAGTGAACCTTATCCCCACTACATACCTCCCTGCCCATACGGCCAATGCCTCCTCCTTCTGCCCACCATCTTCGACCATCGTCTGCCGCGCGGGACACATCGTCTTGCGCGCAGGTGTTGCAGTCGACGCTGCTGCTGCCGCCGGAGCCATCTGGACCATCCTTGCGATCCGTCGCTGGTCCTCGTCGCGTATTACAAGCATTGGCCTACGACAATTATGCCTGCCAGGCATCGACGCCTCTCCTCCACGGGCAACTGTGAAGTCGTGCCGCTTCACGGCGAGCCACCGTGCTCCGAACCTCGAGGGTTCAAGGAGCGTCCCCGCCTCTGCCTCACCCATCATCAGGAGTACGTCCGTCTCACAGCGGAGTACCACGCGACTACCGAAGAAGCAAAGGGCCTGTACAGGCGTGTTCGCGCCCTGGGCTTGAACGATGCGACATTGGTCCGGAGCCTTCCTGCTGCCGACGTCGAAACGGCGCTGGTGACTACGAAGCAATGCATCGACATTATCAACAAGGAGATCCGCGAGCGGCGGGAGCATCACACTCGGTTCTTCGTCGAGTGTACGTTAGTCGTATTCCTGCTGGTGTCGGGACATGAATGCTGACGGGTGACCTCGCCATTGCAGTGCACGACGGGCACGAGGAGCGGATCAAGAAGCAGCACGTAAAGCTGGCTGAGGTCGAGGACATAGAACTGCGACTACGCCGCCGCAAGACTGCACTTGCCAAAGTCCAGAGGCGGCGTGCACAGACAGCGCGCTGCCGAGGAGAGTCTACGCTACGCCGCCCTCGTAGTATCGGTACGACCGAATCCCCCGCCGCCACTGCCGACACTTGCAATTGCATTTCCGACTCGATGCCCGGAACCAGTCACACTCCGCCTGAAGCTACACCGAGGCCTGTGTGCGTCGCATACCTTACCGGCGACACCCACCATGCTCCGAGTCGTGCACGCTGTACCAGCGAGCGCGCATACAGGACTCTCCGATGTCAGGAGCATCAGGACGAGTACACCCAGACACTATCTACCCTCCGTGCCGCTGAGAGGGAGTATAGCGACATGGGTGCGAGCATCTACCACATCAAATTTCCGAGGCGCCCTGTCAGCGCTGAGACGCTCTCTCAAGACATTCCCTTGGTCGGTCGGTACCTCGCGCTCGCGGACAATATCGCGGTGCTGTCAGAGAAGCTGAGTCGACTGGACGGATATTGTGAGTGCTACAGTCGTATAGTCATTCTCGCTTACGAAGTTGACTTCCGCAAGCCAAACCGACAAACTCGTACTGTAAAGCATGTATGGAAATATACGGTCTGAGCCGGGATGTGGTTGAAAATCTCCGGATCGAGTTGGAGAGCACTTTATCGGAGTTGCTTAGGTCCAAACCAGAGCAAGTGACGAAACAGCAAGTTACACCGACATCTACGCAGTATAGCAGGCGAGAGACGCAGGATTCATACCGGGCAACGATGCCGGCGACTCGGACGGCCCCCCAGTGTTATTCGGAAGACGAGGGCCTTGGTTGGGGCACCGTAATCGTGAGTCTCCCGCGTGTCTCGATGTGTACACGCAGCGCTGATAGGCAGGCAGGCTGCCGCAGCCGTGGGCATCGCGGTATTCTTCCGCTTTGTGCGTTGATAGACGCAGTGTCGCGAAACATATGTCGTGCGGTAGGTTGCTATTGCGATTTAGCGAAGAACGTGTCCCCTCATGTGCTTCCACAGCTCTGCGCCGTCATGGGCATTCCTTCCACAGATCTGTATCCCTCGGTATCTCCACCATATCCCGCCTCTTCATTCCTTCCATACCTCTGACGAGGACTCGGACCGTTGTTCATGCCGTTTTTTTTAACGCGCGGCCGATCGTTCCGTTCTCCTCTCCATTCTCCGCCACCATGACCCCCGCTGCTCCACGTTTGGAACTCTGTTCAACGCTGTACTGCTATGTATTCTCCTTCTGCTTTGCCATGATCATCGCCTCTGCCATACTTTCTCGCGGCCTCGTGATTTGCTATCCTTCAGTACTCTGCCTCCGATGAAGCCATACACTTGTCCTGCTCTGTGTACTAGTACTACGTCTGTGTACCATTTGTTCGATACGCCCTCAGTTCAGTTGTACTTCGTGCGCTTGTATCACTTTCTTCTCAGTCTCACACTAGTAATGTACATGGTCATGCACGCGCGCCGTCCCTTTTCTCAGACGTCTTGGCGTCGGGCCATGGCCACGACCGAGAGAGAGCAACTTCAAAGGACTTGTAAGTGTCGAAGCGCCCATACACTCATCTTCAGGCGCAGGCGCAGGCGCCCAGCGTTCCTCGTTCACTCGCTCGTGCCACCACTATTCGAAAACGCTGTTGGCCTCGCCTGAAATTCTTCCAACGTCTCTGAGTAGCCTTTCGACCTCGTGCTTATCGAGCTCGTGCAGCCCCTGGATCTTGTCAAGTGCATATATCCCTGTCCGACTCGCCCAGCTGCGGGCGCCGGGCCCGATCCTCCATCTGCCAGAGTGCGACTGCAACATCCCATGGATATGGCAGTACCGTGTCTCGGGGATGATGCATGTGTCTTGAACGTGCCACGGGTGCCCTTCAACTCAGGCTCAGTGAGAGATACGCCTGCTGACTTCTCTGTCTTCATGCGCGCAGGAAGTCACTTCAAGCTCACATGCACCCAGACTCGCTGCGCGGCATACATACACGCGCCACTTCAACTACTGTGGTGACTGCGTCTTGCTAGGGACTCGGACAAGCAGTGCATGGCCATGACGTTATCAAAGTGAAACGGACCACTTCGCGACCCCCTTTTCGTCGCGTATTTCTAGTGACTGAGAGTGACGCCTCGTCGACGCTTGCTCTCTGCTTAGAAGTGCGAGGTCGCGCCTATCTTAGGCACGCTACAATACCTTGTACGAGGGTACGGCGAGCGCCCGCATCTCTGTCCTACCCGTCGCGAGGAGTACACCCGGCTCACAGCTGATACAAGGCGACGTCAGAGGGCCGATTTCATTCCCTTGTACGCTAGGGCTTGACACTGACAGTGGTTCATAGCCCGCATGCCCAAGTTTCGAAGCTGTCTATTAATCAAGTCCTCAGTTACTCGCCCCGGTCACCGAGTCGCCTCGTGCTAGGACGCAATGTTTGGCAAGGTATTAGCCCATAGTTCAGTCAGCGCCGTGTGCACTACCGGACAGCTGATCCCTTCAACTCCGGATGCTGGGCCGTCGACCGACGCAGCTACGCTAGCGTGTTGTTCCCTTTCATGGTGCACGGCCTGCGAAACTCAACTAGGAATTCGATCGAACCTTATGTACCACCTACCCACCTCCCGCGCGACAGACGCATGGCTTCGACCGCCCGCACACCTTGAACAGGCCGAGCATGCCGTGTGCTGCTCTCGCTATAAGTACGTCTGCGCCTGCCCCCTTCTCTGTACCATCTCATCTCTAACTTCATCGTATCTATATGCCTACTTCATCCACGTACGGTACAAACACTTGTCAGGTCGTCCCGGACAAGCACGAGTCGCTATGCACCCGCCAGGCAATGTATGGGGGAGGGGATAAGCCTCGGCTGTGCCCCGTACACCAAGAGGAATACGTGCGGCGGACCATCGCATACAAGGACTCCTCTGAACAAGCAATATCGTTTTCTGAGAAGGCCTCGTGGCTCCTCAACGGCCTGGACCGGACGTCCCCGCTGCTGACCCAAGATCAAGTGTACGAGGTGTTCAGAGCCGCCCACCGCTGTATTGCCGCACTCGACGTGGAGATCCGCGAGCGCGGGGCACATGAGAGGCGGTTCTTCATCCAAGGTGAGTCGGCATAGTTCGCTTGCACTTAATACGAACCGTGCTGACTTGCTCTCAGTGAATGAGGGGCACGAGCTGTGGATGAGGCATCTCGTGGAGGAGCGCCGGCGGATGGGGGAAATCGCGAGGTTGCTACGCCTCCTTAGGATCGAACTTCTCAGCGAACAGAGGTCGCAAGCTTTGGCCGGGATGGGTCCACCGAAGTCCGTCGTCCAACCTTCGATATCCGATTGGGACAACGAAGATGCGGATTCCCCGTAGACAATGGAGGTGAGATAACGAATCTTATATTCTACCGCTCGCCGTTGCGGGTGTTGACGGATTAGCGTTTTAGTAGGACATCAGGAATGCCTCCGGGGTCCAGGGGCCCCATATGGTAACAGGTGGTTGGATGGAGCGCTG
>MNAD01001671.1:93215-108897 GCA_001895945.1 Trametes pubescens
GCTCGTGCTCGAATATCAGCTCGTGCTCGAATATCAGCTCGTGCTCGAATATCAGCTCGTGCTCGAATATCAGCTCGTGCTCGAATATCAGCTGTGCTAACAAATTGACGTTATGAAAGTACTTTCTCTGGGAGTGATAATCGGTCGTGCTGCAAGCCGGCATTGCGGCTACGGACTAGCCGTTCGCCTGGCCCGAAGCTTTGTCGTGGTTGCAGGCGTCCACACAGTCGTCGCTCGACTCAGGCGATGGTGAGTTGCTTCTAGGTCCTCGCAAGAGTCGTACGACGTTCCTGAATGGTATAGGACACTATCATAGTACCGCTCCAGCGCTTCAGCCCCCAGCGCAGCAGAGTCCATCTGCAGAGACCAGCCGACAGTTCCGGATGTTCCTTCCCGCTCCCTTGCCTACGAACTTCGGTCATACTCGTGGGCTCTACGTATCTTCGAGTGCGCTATTTATTCCTCCGGGTCCTTTAGACCTCAGGCGGATCCGATATACGTGTAGGAACGCTACGGCAATCAACTTCTCGCAAATACCTCGGACTCTTCATGAAGCTGGCATTGAGAGCTATGTATAAAGACATATTGACGACAAAACCTGAGTGCATTCAAGTAGCCTAATCACGAAGCAGAAGCCGGTAACAGCCACCGGATGCGGTAGCGAGGATGAGGTGCAAAACCACAAGACCAATAGAAACGGATAGAGGAAAGCGTGGCAAGTCGTTAAGGCAGAGCGGGAGCGGACCGGAAACCCATACATGAAGTACCTTGCGTGTGAGATGTCGAACGAGTAGCCAAACTTAGGACTCCTCGCGGTCGAAGCGGAGAGCGCGGCGTGAGGACTTGCTCGCGCTCACAGTGCCGGCGTTCGTCATCAGCGTCAGCTTCGCCCCGCCGCCACAGATTTCGTTGGCTATACAACCACCGTCAGCCCCCAGACGTCATGCGCACTGGGAAAAGCCACTCACTGTTTCCGGCGCAGCGGTTCGCGCACGAATCCCACTGCAGCAGGTCCCCCGTCGCGCCGTTCTTGAGCGCATCGTCGCAGTAGCACTCGTCGCTAAACTCCGCGCCTGCGAGCGAGAACCCATGGCTGGCACAGAACGACGCGCACGCCGATCGAGTCAGATTCGGCGACGACATCGTCAGCGCGGGGAGCGCGCGCCCGTTCGTGCCCTCTGCTATGCACCCCACCTCGGTCCACCCAGCCGGGAGCGGGATCTGCGCGGAAACGAGTCCTGGGTTCGGCTGGCTCGAGCACGAGGAGGTGCTGTCGCCACTCCCGAAGACCGGGTTGCAGCCGGGCAGCGCCGCGATGGGCGAGGTGAGCCCGATGTCCTCGCCCACGAGGTCGCCTTGGAAGACACACGCGTCGGCCGCGGCCTGGTCGAAGACGGCTTCGAGCGGCGCACAGTCGTGGACATTTCCGCTGGCACCCGAGCATTGGTCGATCGCGTTTTGGAGAAGGTCGATGTCCCACCCGTTCTGGAAGTCCGCGTGCAGCCCGAAGCCGGTCGTGTCGCCATTCGCGAGGACCCACGTGCCTACGCCATGGAAGTCGGACTGGCCCACGTTGACGACCATCTCGTAGAAAAGCGAGATTAGGTGGACGGGATGCGTGTCAGGGCAGTCGCCGGAGTCGAAGTTCTGGATGGGGTACGCCAAGTGCGACTTGTGATCGGCTGAGTCGAGATTGACGCCGTCCCAGCACGAGGGGAAGAACACCTGGGCGCGCAAGCCTCCGACGCATTGCTGGGTGGGCATGGAATTGGTCTGCGGAGAATCCGTGTCCGCTGTGACGATCGATGCCGTCAGAATCACATGTGTGGCTAGTTCGTATGAGCAAACTCACTAAGGCAAACATATGTTATGGCCTGGTCCGCATGGCTGGAGGCGTTGAATGTGCGCCTGGTCGTGTCACCAGCAAGCATCTGACATGGTCGAGTGATTCAGTATGTAGCATATGATCACATCTCATGCACCCTGGGAACGTACCCGCAGGCCCTTTGGGAAAGCCTTGATCGTCTCGTTCTTGGGACCCGGACGAGGGAGGTAGTAGATGTTGAATCCGGTCGCTATGTGTGCAACGTGACTGGTAAGCAAGAAAGCTCATCACGAGGCACAGATGAGTACGAAAGGCAAGTTCGCGGGAACAGCCAGCCATTCCGAGCTGCCGCTGTTGGGCAACGCAAACACATGTGCAGAGATCTCCCGAGAAGAAGAGCCGCAGAGCAAATGACCTGACATAACCAACAGGTGATGCCACTAAAGAAGGAACCACATATAGCGGTCTTCACGCTACAACGGGGACAGCTGTATCCCACGCGTAGCAGCTAGACTTCAGAACCTCGGCGCTTTTCCTATGTTCTCAACAGGAAGTCGCAACCGAATGGAGCCGTATCGAGGATAGCGCCGGTTGGCTCCGTGTATGCGCAGTATGCCAGAACATGCGAAGCGTGTCAAATAAGCAGTACTCACGCATGGCGCTGAACTCGCCGGTGTCTTTGTCGTGATGGTAGAGTTGCGGCTAACAAGCAGCGATCAGCGTAGCTCCGCACGAACTGAAAACGGCAGCTTACGCTCCAGTAGTTGCTCAGGTCAGGCTGGACGGGGATTGTCGTGCAGTTCGATTTCATGAGCTCGTCGGGGTCGTAATGATTGCTGAAGCCGCTTGCGCCTACGATGGCATGGACATGGGTTCCGATCTGCATTGCCCATGGTATCAGCACTCTGCCAACGACGTGCGGAGCGACAAGCCTCACCGTGTCGGGGTTGACGATGGAGTCGAGACGGGTCTGGGTGATGAGCGCGGTGCCCCCAAAGGTCCAATACGCATTCGCTGCGGCGGCGAGGGTGACAATGGCGAGGAGGCGAGTGAACATAACTGATGAGGCCGGGGATGGTCCTAGGGATGATGGTGCAGGCCCGGAGGTCTGTAGGGGAGATGGTGGACGGCGGGGGGTATTTAAGCAATGGCGACCACGCAGAAACCTCCGAGGGCACTGTTTTCGAGAGGAACACAGTCGACACGAGCTTGTTCTGTGGGTCTCATGATGGCGCCGAATTCTCATGGCATATGTAGCATCGCCCATGTGGGGATGGATATCCCCGAATGGTCCGTAGGGATAGTTGGGCTGAGGAAGCCCCTTCACGGCGGTTCGCGCCGCACATGGAATGCAGGACACCGTGCGTGTCGACGGGTTTTCCTCGCGGCGGTGCCATATGGGTATGACGGAAATGTAAACGCTTGCCTTTTCTGTTCAATCCAATGTGCGTATGTGACGTCTCTGCGAGACGTGGCATTCTTGCAAAAGTAAGACATGTACTCTTCTCGGAGCGAAGAGGGTCCGTGTCCTGCGACGTCGCGTGAGCATTCTTCACCGCATATTCGTGGTACATCGTAGAACTTACCTGTATTGTGAGATCCGCAGTCAAACTAGCTATTTATACAATATCACTCAGTATTCTAGGATGACTGCAAGTCTCACCAGAAAACCTAGCCGTCCCTACTGGAAACCATCGAAAGCGCCGTCGATTACGGCACGCTGCTGCGCGCCGTACACCGAGGCGATACCTGGAGCAGATACCGCATCCTCCTTCCTCCCCTGGTACGTCACTTTGGGCTTTCCGAGGCGTTCAAGCACCGCGTTCAACCTGGGCTCGATATGAGTCCACGCGCCCTGATTCCGTGGTTCCTCTTGCAGCCACACTATCTCCTTGACATCATTATAGCGAGCGAGCACGTCCGCCATTGGGCGGAAGGGGAAGGGGCTGAGTTCCTCCACACGCACGAATGCCACCTTGCCTTCAAGCTGACGCTTCTGCCGCTCTTTGACAAGGTCGTAATATAGCTTGCCGGTCAAGCATACGACGCGAGTTACCGCGGAAGGGTCCTGAATGGCAGGGTCCTCGATGACGGGGCGGAATCGGGAGCCCGACGACAGATCTTCCAGTGAAGACGCCGCGGCCTGAAGATAGAGCTGAGACAAAACCGTAGGAATGGTGCAAGGGGAACACCCACTGCAAGACGGAGGAGACCCTTGGGACCGGCGACCACGAGCGGCTTGCGGAAGTTACGCTTCACCTGCCTTCTGAGGAGATGGAAGTATTGCGCCGGAGTGGTTGGAAATGCGATATTCATGTTCACGTTCGTAGGTTCCCCGCCAGTGTCAAACGTGTAGCGGTCGTTTGTCAACTGACGCAGGGGGTGAACACGACGTCATGAGAAGGACGGCGTGTCGTCGCGCGTACCTGGAGCATCCTCTCGATACGTGATGATGAGTGCTCGGGACCGGCACCGTCGAGCCTTGTATCGTCGGTAGTAAGCCCGACTGCACTCGAATTAGAATAAACCAGAGTTACATACCCATGAGGCAAAAGAAGCACAAGACCGCTCTGTTTTAGCCATTTCGCTGCTCACATCTGTCAGTTAGAACCAGATGACGTAGCGCGACGTGCTCACTCTCCGCGGAGGATAAGAATGTATCAATTATGACCTGGCGAACCCTCATCAGCTTCTCGATCGATTACAGAATAGGGGCCTGTGGTCTCTACCTGTGCCCCATTGAAGAAATCGCCGAACTACACGCGTTGAGGAGTTTAGTTAGTGGATTGCCGAACCCGCTCAGCACACGCACCTGAGCCTCCCAGATTGGCAAGATGTCAGGCTTCTCCCAGCTGACGCCGTACTCAAACTGCGACCCATATGTAAGGTGGAATCCCATGACAGCGTATTCATTTAGGACTCACACCGAGGACGGCCATCTCACTCAGTGAGCTATTAGCCAGCTCGAGGCGCCCGCAGCGTTCCAAAGCTAGGTTGAGCGGGACGACAACGCCTTCTGTGCGCTGATCAACAAGCATAGCGTGCCTTGCAGCTGGTCAGTCCGCAAGACCCTGTTTCCCATGTGAGCTCATACTTACCGCTGGCTGAAAGTCCCTCTGCCGACATCTTGCCCTGAAATACGGACGTCATAGCCCTCGAGCATGAGCGAGCCAAAGGCCAAAGCCTGCGAGGACCCTAGATCAGCTTCCCGCTCCAAAGCGCCGGGACCGTTCGACAGAGAAACACACCTCTGCTGTCGCCCAGTCCAAGCCCCGCCCAGTTTCCATTGCTTGTAAGCGACTCTTGACGTGCCGCTGAAGCCTCGGATGGATCTCCTACATCCCCCAACGCTATTCAGCATATCCATGTGAGTAGTCGAGCGAGAGAGGAACTGACAAATCCTTCGGGGACAGAGACACTCGCACGTCCGACTCTCTTGAGCGTATCGCCATCCACGCCTGTCTCCGGGTCCCACACCGCCTCCTTACTAGCAGGCCAAGCGATGCCCTTCCACTGCCCCTGGCGGATAGAGAGAGCGCTCCCAGGCTGGTGAGAGCCCGCCGCGGCGAGTTCTGACGTCAAGAACTCCTTGTGTTGCGTCCGAACCGATTCCGCTGCGTCTTTAGTAAGGACATTCTCATCCTATCGTGCCGTGAATAAGGGGTGGATGTCGGTTCTCGGGCGTGCGGTTGGAAAGTGCGGAAGAAAGAAGGACGTACAATGAGACGCTCTTCGTACAGCGCGGGAACGGAGCGGCGGGAACGGATCTTCTCGTACATGAGCGGCTGTGTGAACGCGGGCTCGTCGAGCTCGTTATGTCCCCTGTATTGGCGACCGGTGATCAACGCCAGACGCCTTACAAGCTATAGGCAGAACGGACTAACCAGCGGCGGTAAACGATCAGGTCTACGATAATGTCCTTGCGGAAGAAGTTGCGATACTTGAATGCGACATCGATCGCCCGCTGAACGTCTAGAGCGTATGAAAATAAGCGAGGCGCTGAGAATGAGCACGGCAGCCGGGTCAACTGTGTGCTAACCTTCGGGATAATCGCCATTGACATGTAGGACCGGGGCGTTGATCATTTTTGCGACGTCGGAACAGTACAGCGACGACCGCGCGCTGGACGCCGGAGTGGTGTACCCGATGCTGAACATATCTATGATCAACGGTGCGCCCTCAATAGAACACACAACGCAGTATACCTATTGCTATGGCGGGTCCGGTGGCATGTCAGTAAAAGAAAATTGTTGGCATAGCATGCCGAAGAAACTTACTTGACAACCAAGTGAACACTCCCGCCGACCGTATAATGCGGAAGGTTGCCTACGATTCCTCTCGTGAGTATGTTCATGCGCATATAGCCAGGGCGTTCGGCACATACTCAGTCCGAGGCCCTCCATGACCACACCCTGTCCAGTAAAACTCGCATCTCCGTGCATCTGGACACACATCACACGGTCGCCAGGTTTGCATTCGGTCTCGCCCGCGCGTTCTAGGGCTTTCAGCAACGCAAACTGCTTCGCTCGCGTCTTGCCTAGAGCCACAGGATTGACAGCCTCGAGATGCGACGGGTTCGGCAGAAGTGAGACCTTGACCGGCTTTCGTGCTCTCGGGTATTCCAGGCCCGGGGACGCCGCTGTGTGTGGGTGCTCGTCGATCAGGGGACAGACAAACAGTTAGTATGACAAGTTACTGACTGAGATGACTGATCACATCGCCTGCTACGGTATACTCCTCCGGCAGCTCGGACCCGCCCTTGATCTTATGGAACAGGGCAGACGGCGGGAGCTCAAGAAGGCCCGTAAGGAGATTCAGCCGTCCACGATGAGGCATGCCGACGATAATGTGCTCCACGCCGGCTGCAGAAAATTAGCGCAAGGCACCCGTACAAGACGGGTACGAGACAGACCTTCCGCTGCACCTCCGAAGAGCGCGTCGAGAGCAGGAAGCATGGACTCCCCGCCCTCTAGGCCATACCGTTTCAAGTTCGGAAACTTGAGCTGCAAAAACTGGTCGAACACCTCTGATTGGGCGAGCAATTTGTGGATCCGTTTGCGCTCCTCCGCACCGACCCGTCTGGCCTCGTCGCTCTCAGACTCTAGCAGGTGCGAGAACCACAGTCTCTCGGTCTTGGACGGGGAGTGCATGTATTCATACGCGATGCGGCCGACGTACACCTCCCTCAGGTGGCGTGCGATCCGCTCAAGCGGCCAGTGTTCGGGCCCCGCATCCTCGCCGACAGGATGCGTCCAAACGATACCGTTAATATCGTACGTGCGCGTCGGGTCGTCTAGGCCATACCGCGCCGGATCGAGCGCTGCAACCTCTTCGCGCTGTAACAGGTCGAGAGGGTCGACGCGCGCCGCGCGGTGCCCATGCGTACGCAGAGAGTCCACGTAGCGCAAAAGAGGTGCGTTTACGTTGCGGTTGTGTAGTTGCGCGGGTGTATCTGAGAACACGGTGAGTACTGATTGACCACCGCTCTCCTCGCTCTCTTCCACAACTGATGCTCTGCGTGCGCACAGATCACGAACTGCACGCTAGCCATATCGAAGGCGCACCGCTGTTAAGCCCATATATGAAAAGTCGGAGCGACCGTAGGCGTTCCCACTCGCGCATTTGGCTCACACGGAAGTGTGGCGGGTGGGTGGAGACAAGAGCCGGCCTTGGTGTGCGTCATAACAGCATGAACACTCACAATCAGGCAAGTTGAATGCACGAGGCTCGCGATATCCATAGGAGTGGTCATAGTAGCTGCGAAGCAGCTTGATAGGCAGCGTCGGTCGACGCGTCCTGGGTGCCGCGAGAAGATACGATGGTGCCCGTATGCTGCTCATCCTGCTCCTGACTTGTCGTCAGCGTTGTGCGCGAGAGTTGACTAGCAGCGTCACAGCGAGAGATGGGCGAAGCAGGTCAAGAGCTTGCCGCCGCGGTCATGGGCAAGGTGGCCCGACGTGTTCGGGCGGAACATAGCGAGGCGCGATCATCACGTGTGAAGAGGCGGCGCTGCCGAGCGTACGGATAGCAATAAGCATGAGGATCGTCCGCCGATGGGTCGGTTAGAGAACGTTGGTATCTTCCCAGAATGACCGAGGATCGTGCAATCGCAGTGTTCGAGCTGACAAGTATGAGCGAGAGGGGATTGCGCCATGGCTGAGCGCGGAGTTACTTGTATGCTTGGTGTCTGAAGCATCTGCGGCAACGCGGGCTTCTTCATATGAGCTCACCGAGTCCATGGTCGAGAATAGATGCATGCGGATGCAAGGAGGGCAAGGAGACGAACGAATCAGACGAGCGAGCAGGATCGACGCCATGCGACCCAATCTAAATAAACGCCCGTGATTTAGCGCGGCGTTGTGTGATTTAGCGCCCATATTCAACTTGTCCTCAAACCTCCATGTACCCTTTGCGAGGTTCGTGTGCCCTCAAACTGGACATCTTGTAGTAAAGATGCTAACTGGGAGTCACTCTCAATATCGTAGTTTCATTTGCCGATGGCTTCCGCCACCAAAAGTCCCGTCATGTGCAGACGATTCCGCGATCCGGAACAACACCGGCCTCCCCGGACCGCCCTCCACATATCCCACAGTCCTGCGTCATATAAAGGCCAGGATGGCGTTCGAGCATCGCGACGCCACCCCCAGGAAACGCCGTGACCACGAAGGACTTGATTCACACTGAAATGGCCTCACCCACTATCAAGCTCAACACCGGTGCCGAAATCCCCCTCATCGGTCTCGGTGCGTGCTTTCACTCAGTGTATCGGTTCAATCGCTGCTGATCAGGGACATCCTTCATTGCAGGTACATGGCAGTCGAAGCCCGATGAGGTTATAAATGCGGTAGAGTACGCTCTCAAGGAGGCTGGATACCGTCACATCGACTGTGCCTGGTATGTCGGAGTCTACTGTCTGTGTGGTCTGCAATGAACCGTATCATTCCAGGGCGTACGGCAATGAGAAGGAGGTCGGCGAGGGTGTTCGTCGCTCTGGCGTCCCCCGCTCGGAGATCTTCGTAAGTCACATTCGCCCATTATTTCAGAATCTGATATTCAACCGCAACTCGGATCAACTCAGCTTACAAGCAAGTTGTGGTCTACCCACCACCAACGCGTCGAGGAGGCGCTTGACGAGTCGCTCGCAAACCTCGGGGTTGACTATCTGGATCGTACGCGACCTTGATAATACCTCCCGCGTCGTCTCTGCTTAAATGATCATCCCAGTCTACCTCATCCATTGGCCGGTCCACCTCAACCCGAACGGCAACGACCCCAAGTTCCCGACACGCCCCGACGGGAGCCGCGACGTGCTCACGGAGTGGAAACTCAGCGACACCTGGGCGCAGATGGAGGCCGTGCTTGCGAAGGGCAAGGTCCGTGCGATTGGCGTGTCCAACGTCTCCGAGAAGATCCTCGAGCGCGACCTGCTCCCATACGCGAAGGTCGTCCCCGCCGTCAACCAAATCGAACTACACCTGTACAACCCCCAGGTCAAGCTCGTCGAGTACCTCCAGTCGAAGGGCATCGTCCCGCAAGCGTATTCGCCCCTCGGATCGACGAACTCCCCGCTGCTGCAGGACGAGACCGCGAGCGCGCTTGCGCAGCAGCACGGTGTGAGCACGGCGGACGTGCTGCTCGGGTACCTCGTCGCGAAGAACATTGTGACGCTGCCCAAGTCCGTCACGCCCGCGCGCATAAAGAGCAACCTGGAGGGTGCGGTCGCTGCAGCCAAGAAGCTGACGAAGGAGGATATCGCGAAGCTCGACGGCGTTGCAGCCTCGGGAAAGCAGAACCGGTATGCAACCTTGACACATTATTTGAAGTGGGCGCCACTCATGCTATTACTTGAAGCCTGATTCAACCGCCATGGGGCGTCGACCTCGGATTCGACAACTGGCCAGTGCGGGTACAGGGAAAGTAGACAATCTTCTAGGGATGTCCTTCCAGTTGGAGAAGTGTAAACGCTGTATTTTTGCCCTTGCGTGTATCATGTACTGGTTTCTGATCTGCTCAAATTGGCTGTGAATATATGCGCAGTGCTGCTCATATGTGCCCCTCCATTCCGTCGCGGTGAACGGCTCCGAGTACATACTTTACTGCGCTGACCTTGGCTGACGATAAGATCAGATCAACGTCATAGTAGCAGTGCTTTAGATAAGATAGCGGGGCTTCGCGCTCGGCAAGTGGCCATCGACAACGGCCGCTCTTTCAAACATCTCACTCGAGCCTCTGTCTGATCTCTCTGGATACCTCTGGATTTCTGGCTATTGTCGACGCATACAAGATAACATAGATCACGCACAATCTGCGTCAAGTTCATTGCACGACTAGAGACATGGCTTCAAACGTAGACTCCGCGCCGAAGAGCACCCTGCCGTACCCTCCGATCCACAAGGACAAGAAATTCGTCGTCCTCTCAGACTGGTTGGTCAATCTTCCTGTATGCGACCTCCCCTTACTCGCGATGCTGCTTGCAATAGCCTTCTGAGCCTGATGAAGTAATCGGTACTGATTGCGCTGCTCCGGCCGCTACAGGGACGGGACGATCACGAACCGTGATTCCAATGATTGTGAGTTTCGGTCCACTCTGAGCCCTTGTAAAACTTGTATACGCGGAGAAGGGTATACACTCGATCGTCTTCAAGTCTATCGGGGCGGCACCGCAGAAGGCTAATACAGCACGCGGCAGACTTGACGGACCACCTTGGCTTCGGCGTCGAGAAGCGACGACAAGGGAACCTGGACATCCTCGCGGAGAAGAAGACATTCCGGTACATTGATTTCACCCTTGATTGTGGCTTGATACTGACAACATGCATTCAGCGACGCCTTCCGCGAGATGCTCGAGAGTGTGTCCGCGAATGGACACACGTTCGAGGAGTGCAAGGAGGTGCTGAAGAAGAGTACGTTTCAACCATCGTTATAACACGTAGATCGGTCTAAAGGGTCCCCTACCTTCCAGACATCACCCTTGACGTCGGTTTCCGGGACTTCTACCGCTACTGCAAGGAGCACGACATCCCGGTTGTCATCATCTCCAGCGGCATGGCGCCCCTCATCCGCGCCGTCCTGTCCAACCTCATCGGCGAGGAGGACGCGAAGGAGATCGAGATCGTCTCCAACGAGGTCGACGTCCAGCCCGATGGCAAGTGGGAGATCAAGTACCGCCACCCCACGAGGTATGTTGCCCCAGACCGCGTGTATGTTGGGGAAAAGCAAGCAGGCTCACTCACCTCGTCCAACAGCGGATTCGGACACGACAAGAGCCAGGCCATCCTGCCGTACCGCGACCTCCCCGACCCGCCGACCGTGTTCTTCTTCGGTGACGGCGTCTCTGGTGAGCTACCCGCCCGACTCCGCGCCCCCCGTAGCGCTAACCACTGCTGCGGCTTCCCCGCACGTCAGACATGTCCGCCGCACGCCACGCGAACGTCTTGTACGTGAAGCAGAAGGAGGGCGGGGACAACGACCTCGCTGCGTACTGCCGCCGTGAGAGCATCCCGCACATCCTCTTCGAGGACTTCGGGCACGCTCTTCGGTCCGTCAGCGCCATCGTCGAGGGGAAGAAGTCCGCCCAGGACGCGCTCGCTGAGGGGAGGGCGTGAGGCCACGTCGTTGGCACGAATTCCTGGAGGCAGGGAGGACCGGCGGTGAGTCGGAGATCGGAAGCATGGGAAGAAGCGAGTCGTATCGCCGGAGATGCGTGGTGTGGAAGTGCGGTCGCGCTGCGGCACGTTCCAAGCGCGCTGCGGTGCCACGGAATGTACAGAACGTTTGTAGGAGTTCATCGAGGAGATATGAAGAACAGGCACACCCGTTGCGCGATGTGTCATCTTTTGCTTCCGGCGCCCTCGATGCAGTTATCAGGCGACCAGGGGACCGTCTCCTTGCCGCAAGCCGATGTAAGTCAAATTCCCCTCGCTTCTCGGGGTCTGCGCCGAAGTTATACGGAAATGTCAAATACTACAACTCTTCGACCGTTATGACTCCCGCTCCAGCCTAGAAGGTATGTCGTGCGTTTATAGTACAGAGATCTAGCACTGACTCTGACCCAGACTCGAGATGCGAGGCCCGGGGGGGCAACTAGACTCGAACGATGTTGGCCACCTGAAGCCAAGCGGAAGCGATTGCAGAATTGACTACGTTTTCAACATCAATTCTATCAACTGGGCTGGTAGCTATACGCGCTCGGATGTCGCGCGTATGAGGCCCGTTGCCAACATGCACCTTCCCTCGCAGTACGGGCACTTCACAAGGCATACACCCAGCACAGGTTTGTATCTGTTCCTCGCGTTTCCTTCCTACCACGACGTTGCGTCAGCTCCGGAAATCTCTCAGCACAGAATACCGTGCATTCATCCATTTGTTATACTCGGAATTATCATAGACACAGCCCAAGAAGACTGGCACGAACGAAATCGAGCGGGAGGTATGCGTTTGGCGAATTGGTGTTGTGACTTCTAGCTCATCACCCTCACATTCAGTGATTATCAGGCTGGACTCATCCGAAACGCAGGCGGGTATGTTTATCAGAAGACCTCCGCCTAAGCAATATTATACAATCCACTACCCGCCAATAGGACGCGCTACGCGCATCGTCCCTGGGCGGTAAACAGGTGACAGGGGGGAAACGCCAACCTGACGAGAGCTCGCGATGTGGTCCCTGAGCGGGTTACAGGCCGGCGTAGCGCGGAACCAAGTATATCTCGGTTGAGTTGAATTCTCAGCCTTCGAAGTACTGTATATGGGCTGACACGTTTCGTCGATTCGGGCTTTATGGTGCCCTTGGAGATGCAATGCAGTCTCATGGCCGACCGGTACCTCGCTCTGACATACAAACAGCGGTTGGAATCACATCGACTGGTCTCCATGACGTACACGACCTCGGACATGTAAGGATCAACGGGCGAAGTCAGCGCTCGCCTCATACGCGCGCAGTGCATCTACTCTTGAGTTCCCCTGAGCTACTCGACTCGGAGGATCAACGGTTTCCCGTTGAAGATGCACATCCAGCATTTGAGATACCGAGTACAAAAACCTACATCAATGCCGGCGACCGCATGAACCAAAAGAACGCACCGACCTCAGCTACGAGTCAGCATATCCTCGTGGACCGCCAGCTGCGATCCCGATGAATTGAACAGCATCCATCCATCCAACTGTCGAGGCCGCAACCATCATCGCTCGAGTTCTCGTGCCTGAGAGCGTAGCGTTCAATTATCGAGACGCTTGATGCTGTTTGCCGTTTACAGCAGGGCGTGCCTTATCAGGCGCTTGCCTCATCGACGCCGAAGGCAGTTCTAGACACTTTCCCGGCTTCGGTCGTTAGACCGCTGTATCCCGGTCACAGTGCGCGGCGGTGGTTGGGAAGATTGCACGAAGGCCGATGACGGTGGCACATAACTACTTAGCTTATCGCCGGCCTTACACCGGTGAACTGTGGATGACAGCCTCGGAAGGTGCGTATTATTGGCCGCCAGTCACCCGCGCCTAGCTGAAAAACATGCCGATAGGTGCGCTGCTCTCAATGCACTTTCCGCTCTCCCTTCGCGTGTTCCAACCGGTGCATATCAGCGCGGCGACACGATAGAATGTATGAAATGTGCGCCGGCAAGGCGAGGCGAGGCAAACATCCACCCACAGGACCTGCCCTATATGGAACAAGCAGATTGCCGAGCAGGTGCCTCGATTAGTGCTAAGTGGGCACCGTGTGAGATCGGCATCTCTCTGCGCGTCACCACATGCGCGAGGTATAAAGTTGGGTTCGGTGCGCTCCGCTCAACAAAACCTTTCACGGCCCCGCCGTTTCTCCCAAACGTTGCCGTGCGAGGCTCTCAGTTCCCCCTTCCCGGCCTCCCCTCCTTCGTCTGACCTACACACACTCTTTCGCTGATCTCGTCCAGTCTTTACAATGTTCAGCAAGCTCCTCTCTCTCGCCGCTCTCGCGGCGGTCGCCAACGCCGAGCACTGGATTTTCGGTGGTAGCAGACCTATCGTGCAAACGCGTCTGGATCCTGTGGTCAACCAGGGCACCGTAAGTCGGCCATCCGCTCCGCCCGCGGGCTTGTGCTTATCTACTTTGTCCAGGTTGGATCGCACGTCCATGCCGTCGTCGGCGCAAGTCGATTCTCGGATATTTACAATGCGGACGACCTGATGAAGTCCAACTGCACGACGATCCCTGTGCAGCCAGATAAGAGCAACTACTGGGCGGTGAGCTGCGACTCTCCATCAGCGAGCGAGCAGTATAGCTGATTGCGCCCATCAGCCTCAATTGTACCATCACGATCAACAGACCGGTGGTCTCACCCCCATACGTGCGTGCACCGTCCTTGCAGTTTCAAACTGGCGGCAGTGTTGCAACGCGCCGGCGTGGCGCTCTGTGGCGCGAAGTTGAACCGTGGGGCCTTTGCTTGATTGCCCGGCCCGTTCTGCCGCCTTGCCTCAATGCCTGCCATTCGGAATATTGACACTGTATGGCCAAATTATTGACATACCCCTTGCTAGCGACCACCTTCAACATCTACTACCTCGTTCGCCAAGGACCGAAGAACGAGAAGATCAATGCCTTCCCCAAGGGCTTGAAGGTCGGTCTGCGGACCCCGCGTGTGATATGTCGTACTGAGAGCGAACACAGATGGTCGCCGGTGACACCGCCAGGCGTTCGTACAACTCCTCCAGTTTTGCCGACCAGGCTGTGAGCTATGTTTGCCTCGGTACGCAGTATGCCTTGCGCACTCTTTGCTGTGGCTGAGTCCGATCCTGAGAACAGACTACAACAACGCGCACACCAACGACCCCGACTGGGCTGAGCGTCCAAACTTCTTCGACCACACCTGCCCGGACGGCATGCGCGCACAGGTGTTCTTCCCTTCGTGCTGGGACGGTGTGAACCTCGACTCGGCCGACCACAAGTCGCACATGGCGTACCCGATCCAGAACTACAACTCGGGTGACTGCCCGGCCTCGCACCCGGTCCATCTCGTCTCGCTGTTCTACGAGATGCTCGTTTCAGTCGACCAGTTCCCGTACACCGGCGCCGGCACGTGGGTCTTGGCTAACGGTGACACGACCGCGGCGACTTCCAGAACGGCTGGGATGTAGACCTGCTGCAGACGGCGATCGACACCTGCACGGGTGCCAACGGCAACGTCATGGACTGCCCCGCGCTCGCGGCCGTGTTCGACCAGGATGCGGCGGACGCATGCGTGCTGGAGACGAGCATCGTCGACGAGAACATCGGTCTGTCTGCGCCCATCGCTGCTCTCCCCGGTTGCAACCAGATCGGCAACAGCGGTACGTCGGTCTGCACGAACCTCGTCACCCCGCAGCTCGTGCCCGCGCAGGAGCCCCTCCTGAGCGGGTGGCCCAGTCTCGGCTGCATTGCCGAGGGCACGAGCGGTCGCGCGCTGCCCGCGCTCACGATCAAGGACCCGGCCATGACGAAGGCGATGTGTGCGACCTACTGCGGCAACAACGGCTACAAGCTCGCGGTATTGAGTTCAGCGACGAGTGCTACTGCGACAACTCGGTCAAGAACGGCGCGTCGATGAGCTTCCTGACTTGGAGCGAGTGCAACAACCACTGCGTTGGCAACAGTGAGTAGTAGCAAACATTACACATGAGTAGGCGCTGATATTCCTCGCCCTCAGCAAACGAGATCTGCGGAGGAGCTGCAAAGCTGTCGCTTCTGAGCACCGGCGTCGCCGGTGCATCTTCCCCCTCTTCCCCCTCGTCTGTACCCTCTGCCGCACTTAAGCCAGTGACATCGGCTAACACCGTCTCGGCCTCCGTTGTTCACACCTCAGCCACCGTCACCCCGTCTGCTCCCTCCGCCGTCACCACTAGCTCCCACCC
>MNAD01001672.1:3381-22621 GCA_001895945.1 Trametes pubescens
CTCTATTGAGGCTCGGCGTACTCGTAGGATAGTGGGGCAGTTAGAAAGGCTGCCCGCACTAGGTGCGCGGGTTCCGAATACCCGCACGCCGTACGCGTCTATTTAATACATTGTTATCTTATCTTTGCCCAGCNCTTACGGCGCTGGGCTAGTGGATGTGCGATGCCCGTAACGACCTCGTACTGGGTCGTTACACTGCGCTTACCCTGGTGAGCCCTTTCTCGCAAACGTGCGGTGTAAAATTACAGCGCTGACGGCCTCGAACTTCATAGGTGAATTACAATGCGACAGCGATCAGGTGGCATCTGCAATGCGGATCGCACGTCCAGAAAGCAATTGCGCCTCGGGTATGTGCCCTACTGCGTCGTGCAGTACAACATCATCATTTCTTACCTGCTATGATACAGCATTCACCTTCCACGCTGTCCTTCTCCAGCAGAAATCTACTCACAAGCCGGGAGGCGAGTTGGGAAGAGGCGCATTCGGTGGTTCGGTGATCAAGGTAACAATGGAAGAGGAGAAGTGGCCTGCAGTCAAGATCATCCAACATGAGAAGATGGAGTCTACCGCGGGTCCGGCAGCGTCCGAATTGCTCACAGTTGACTGAAGCCGCTGCCGGACGCCCTCATCCACGCGAGCGGGAGTGCGCTATACCCCGAGCACGCCTTCGTCATCGCCTCAACGTGGTTTATCGACTCCACTATGCACTACCCACACAGCGTTTGGGCACCTCCTCACCGCAATCCACCACGCCACGCTAGCAGTGATGCGCGGGTAACAACTCCGTGTCACCCATTCCGGGCAGGGAGAAGATGGAGAAGATGGCGTCCCATTGCACGTCAAAGTTCGTGCTCAGGACGCCGCGCCACATGTATCAGCGGTCCAACAAACTCATTCCGAGCTGAGGACCTCATCCACTCTCCTATATCCTCATTTCCAGAGCACAAAGCCGTCTCCGCGTCATCGCATCGTGCGTGTTCCGGAACAGAGGGGTATCGGTGAGGTGTCGAGGGCGCCCTCCCGGTGTATCTGGGACAGGAACTTCGCTGCTACACCCATTCCAACCCGGTTCCCACATCCACTCCTCCGCGCCGGTACATCTCTATTCCAACATCCTCCGCCTCATCGACTCAGAGGCGGCTGTATGCGTAGTCAAGCGTGTTCCGAAGTTGGTAGTGTACGAGGCTCGGAGGCTCGGATGAGAATTGCCGTTGATGTGATAGGTTGTGTCGTAGTTACAGGACGTTACATAAAATCGAGGTTGTTATTTCCAACCGCCAGTGAGAAAGCGACGATAATCTCAGTGCTCTAGAGTCTATAATGTTGCTGGCATTTGAATGAGATAAAGACAAGTATGCGATCGGACGATCGGATCTCGATGACGATCGTTTGGCGCTCGTTCGCGTGTCGAGCGCCAAATCGCTTCGACCGGTGTTGCTCCCGACCGTCATCCACCTCTAATCTGCAATATCCACTCACTGCCCTCCGAGACAATGACAGACCTTACAGGCTACAGCAACGTGCCCTATACTCACATCAACCATCCTCTATACTGCAACAGCAATCGTACAGCTGCGTCACGACTCGCCAGCCGGCGCTGGGAATACCCTCCTCGAGCACCTGCCCCTCCCGCGAGACTACCAGTAGCCCCGAAATCCCTTCAAGTAAGAGTTAGAACACGAAATCTGTCCGTAGATACATTATCATATCACGAGGAGCTTTCCGTGCTCTCACTGTCTATCCAGGTACTTCCTCCGGAGCTTCTTCTCCACATCTTCATGCTCTGCGCAGGACACCCATCCCGAGGAAACACATCATACACCTGCGGAATTGCGAAGCTCATGCTCGTCTGCTCCTACTGGCGCACCATAGTCCTCGACACGTCCGCGCTCTGGCGACATATCTCCACCCTCCCGAGCCTCTGCTGGTTAGAACTCTGCCTCGAGCGATCTCGTAACTGCACGCTGGACCTGGACCTCTTCGCGAACGAACGCGCGGACGCCGCCCTTAACCTCATTCTTCCGCATGCCCGACGCATACGATCCATATTCACGGATGATCACAGCACATGCGACTCCCCACACTCAATGCTCCGCCTACTATTCGATGCAGGTTTGCCTGCCCTCGAGGTGCTCGAGCTACCTACCTCACATGGCTTCCAACAATTGGCATCGCTTTTGGCGCCTAGTATTGACTTCCCAACAGAAGCGTCGTCTGCCGCTAGCGTTCAGTGGCCGGTAATCGGGTATTCAACCTCTCCATTACGGGCCCATTTCTGGCGCGGATTACGCGTACTCAGGCTCATAGATGTGTCGCGCAGGTACGAGCCATGCACATGCACCATCTCCCACCTACTGCACGTCATCGCCCGCAACCCGTTACTGGAGGAGCTCTCGGTGCGCCTTCATGATCACTTTCCTCAGGCCACCCCTCCGCGCGCCCGCGTCGGAGGTGGAGGCGAGTCGGAACCTCCACGGCTGTCCCTAGCCAATCTACGGATGCTCTCCCTCCACGGATCATACTCCTTCGTCTCAGGGATAACACGCCACCTCGACTTCCTTGGAGACATCCCCAATGTTGAGCTTCGCATCCGACACGTGCCCCTAGACGACGCGCTGACCGAGAGCGCCGTGCTGGACCTCCTCTTGCCGCGCTTCCGCCCAGTCCTAGAGCGCATGACCGATGTCGTGCTCGCCGGAGACAGCTCGCTGTGCCAGACACAACTCTACTCTCCCAAGCCGCCTTGGCCGCCGGTACGCACGGAAAGGGAGAGGCGCGACGGCCGGTTGTTCTTCTCCTGGGAGGACGGCAGCGCGTATGGGATCTGGACTTTGGAGGCGCAGCTGCGCGGACTCGCGCGGGCGATGGAGACTGTGCCTGTGCGCAGGCTGACAGTCAAGGTGTCCCTTGCCCGCCTCTATGACAGCGACACTGAAGCGGCGTCGGCGTCGGTGTTCTGGGCGGCCGTGTTCGACGCGTTTTCGTCGATCGAGCAACTGTGCGTCCTGGTCCAACCTGTCTATGCGCCAGAGCTCCGGATCGACGTGCTGGAGCTGCTCCGCGCTCTGCTACCTGCATCTGCGGGGTCCAGAGAAGGCGGGGAGACATGCTTCGCGGCCGTACGGTGCCCACTGCTCTCCCGACTCAGCATCCACGGCGAGTTCGGCCAAGACGCAGGGGAGGCGCTGGAGGCGCTGGAAGCTCTTGCGGAGTGCTTGAGCGCGCGTGCACGCGCAGCAGCCGGCCTCTCAGAGCTGGATGTGCATTTTTGGCATCGAGATCGCGACGAGCGGCCGCTGAGCGAGGCGCATAGGTCGCTCTTGGCGCAGGCGCGGAGCCGCGTAGGGACGTTCGCGAGCAAGTTTGGGTTCAGTGCGGGGTGTCGATCATGCCGATGAGGAGGATTGGATTGCCGGGCTCCCGCGAACGCGAACGCGAGCAGACCAATCTGTGTACGTTAGTACAGGTTAGTACGTTCTGATTCTCGGAAGCTCTTCTTGTGACTATAGCTCAATCGTCGGTATTTAGCGGTATTTGCAATAGACCCGTTTGCGATTGGGTCGGCCACAGTGGCGCTCTATGCATTGGACGCTTTACCGCCTGTTCGTGATCTCGTGCTGCGGAACTAATTTATATGCACTGCATAGCCTGCGGGTGGCGGGGCCACAAATGTGCTGTTCCGTTCCGTGGAGGCTGTGCCACATGCAGTACGACTACCATTCACGCCACAGCTGACGACCAAGTACGGCGCCCATACTCCACCAACTGCTCACAATGACTTGATCGGATCCAACAGCCATTCCCCTTTTGCATTGTACGTATTGCTGCGAGTTCTGTTATTGTTGTAGCGTCGTATATAAACCCGCAGGATAACCCAGCTACGAGTCCATCATCCTTCCTCCCATCCCCCCTTCCACTCACCCCCCAACACACTCTCGCTCACATCCCAAACATCGCAGCCTCACACCATGCACTGGCCACGCGCCCCGCCGCCCTATCCGACCCAACCCCGCCACATAATCCTACTCTACTCAGGCTCGATGCCCGCCGTCTCCCAGACGTACGAAGGCACGAGGTCGAGCCTACGTCCCCGGGGTTCCCTTCCCCGCACACCCCTCCGCCCTCCGGGGCGTCACTCCCCTCGTCGTCCGGCTGCTAGCCGACACTCCGTGGACACCGAACAACCGCTATGGGCAGTGGCTCAAAGACGCGCCGGCCAAGCGCATGCGTTCCTCCTGAGTTCATGAGCCGTTCCCATCGCGTACACTACGCGGGCGACAGGTACGCACATTCGCGCCGGAGACTCCCGTTCTGGCTGCTAAGTCTTATGCACCCTAGAAGCTCGATGAGCGTCATGCAAACATGCCCGCTAGCCGGCCCCGCCGGGTCGCCGGGTTGGCACCATGCGCCTCTGGCCAGTCGCTGCCGGTATACATGGACGGTGGAGAGTAACGCCACTTACCTACGCTGTCCTTCGTCCCTCCCTTCCCCGCCCACTATCCATCGCGTGGGATTGCGCCGGCACCAGCCCGGGGACTTCGTGGGACGTCGCGGCCTCCCGAACCATACACCTCCCGGTGAAGGCATCTTCGGTGCCGTCGTGAGGGGCCCGAAGCTACCGTGGCACCATCGTGTCACGCTTTGCGTTCGAATCCCGACCAGACCAGGACTGCGGCAGCACGCCTCTGCAGGGCAATACCTCCACATCCTCTTTGGGGCCCCAACCGACGTCCTCTGCACCCCCACATGCGACCACCCGCAAGCACGATGCACGGTCGATGCGGCGTCGTGGTCCACCAAACCGCCGCGGACATATACTCTCCCGCGCCACGCAAGCCGTACACGCGCCGTCGCCCGTCCGGAACGCGCGTGCTCGTTGGCACCTACCTTACTACATCTCACTCGGACTCGGACCCGCCCTCGAATGACTCAGTCCGGTGGCGCCGCCTAGTCCGCATCACACACACCACAGAGACGTGTGCGCCGCGCTCGGTAGCCAGCTGTCGAAGAGCTATGTCACCCCGCGCTTAGATGGAGGACGGAAGCGCCGAGATCCCTCTAGTCGGGCAAAGAGGCTCTCTAGGTATCGCGTGAGTGGAGAGGTGGCCCATATCAGGTCAGGCTCTGCTATACGGCGCACATATCGTGCGCTGGCCGCGACTCTCCCGCCACTCCATGCGCGCACGCTGTCGCCCTCCACGGCTGAGGAGAGGCGCGGCGCGCGACACGCCTTCCCCGTTGCACCCGCTAGCGATCCTCGGCTTTGGTGCAGGACACGACCAAGCAGACTCGGATAGCGCGCAATGCTGCCGACAAGGCTCAAGATACAACGACCGCGCGGAGTCGCATGGGCTAGGGACGTGTATAGTATCCGGGAAGGTGCCGGTGCGCCGGTAGTCCTGGATGCTCAGACCCTGGGCCGTCCTCGAAGCCGCGAGGCGCGCGAAGATATTACAGTCCTTGTGTGCCCTGGCAATGGGTGTCGATGATGGTGAAGAGACTTCTGGGACCGCCGCTAGTCGGGACCTCCTCCGAGTCTCCGCAAGTACTCCGTGCGGACAGGAGCTGCATTCAACCCAACCCCTTCCTCCTTCAGGCTCTGCCGGTCCTTCGGCGAGCTCCTGCTCGGTGCTAGGTCGATGCTCAGACGGTCTGGAGAAGAGCGTCCATACTACTTATGCGCCGTTATAGCTACCGTGTTCGTGTTAGATAAACTCCTGTCGATCATTCATGATTCGTAAAATTGATCATTTTTGACGTGCACCTCTCGATCCGGACCCACGAAGCATTAACACAGACTGTTCGCTGCAAGTCCCACTGCGGGGCCCAGGACGATAAGTACACTGCCCGTTGTATCAGACACTGCGCGGCGGGCTTCAGTGATCCCCGTAGATTATAAATTCATCCCAATTATCTATGAGCGTGGTGAGCAGAAGCGACGTACAGGACAGCGCACCGGTGCCGATGAAGGAGGTGGAAGGAGAGAATCAAGATCAAACAGCGCGTCGGGTGATCTTTCGAACGCGTGGCATCACATGTAACAGACGCGTTTCGGCAAATGCCGGAATGGAGGGCGTCGTGGCGCGGGCGTTTAGAGGCTTTCTCCTCTATCTCGGTCACTCGGGATGCTGAACACGCCGGCTATACCTACCACTCAGTCCTTGAAGATCTCACTGCTCCTGGGACGGGACGAGTCATGTCTTCGTACGGCATCTCATGGTTTCTGCTATTACTTACTTAGTCCGAGAGCTAGGTAACAAGAGCGCCATACCGACTGACCGTCACTGCCATATGAGCGATGGCGCAAGGACGGGTCAGCCCAATAGACGCGTTCCTGCGTTGTTAGTAGCCGCTTCCATCATGTACAGTACGCCGGTAACAGGTAAGCATGTTTGCGCCGCAGACTCCCACTCTGGCCATCAAGTTTATTTGCACCCTAGATCGGCCGTGTCACGATTGGTGCAGTGGATACACGGGACAACAAGAATGCTCCCTCTACGCAGTGCACACTTCACCCGACGACATTAGGGTTGCAGACGCCACTGCCGCGATGCCGCTTCACAAGCGGTTCGATCGGATGACACCGACTTCTATCCTGCGCAGCCCAAGACCGTGACGTGCACGCCCCGTAGTCCTCGCATTTCCAAGGATCGCGCTCGTGAGGAGATCCTCGATCTCGGACTCTCCCGCACGGCCCACCCGTCGCTCGCGCACACAGGTTCAATAGAGTCGCGGCCAGGACATGATGTGCTCCACGCGGGCTGCACTGCAGGGGCGCATGCGGCGCACGCTACACCTTCTCCGCCGCATTCGCCGCGGCGCTCCTCGGCCTTTGTGCAGCGCAGGCTCGGATAGCGCGTAGCGCTGTCAGGGTACAGCGCTCCTTTAGCTCTACGCGTATGTAAGTAGAATTGGAGTAACACTCACCATGTAGAGCGAACCCCTCCCCGCCGAGCTCGCGCGCCCTGCGCCCCGCCCGCTCGCGCTCGACGCACACGAGCCCGCCGTCCGTGCAGCGCTTGCACGGCGCTGCCACGTTTGTGTTCAAGATCGCATACTGGGATCATAAACCGTACGCACCACTTCCAGCTGTTATCAGAACGATGGGCCCATCGAAAAAAAATATCACGAATAGCCGTTTCGGGCGGCGCTGCGGGGAGGACGCGGGGGTATACGCCTAGGCCCGCGTACCTCCTGGCGGTGCTCGCTACCTGCTACCCGCCACTCGCGGAGGGTCGCCGCCACGTCTGGGCGCGAAAGGCTATCTGTAGGTTTTTTAACGAGGGCCTATCGATTTGATAACAGCTGTCATCAAAGGCACAAATCCCGCGGCGCTCTCGGACTCGGAGTGCTTGGAATCGGGAGCGACACCGGCAGATGGTCCGCTGGTCCTTGTGCTGCCATTGACCAGACGGAGGTACATAGCCTTGCTGACAAGCTGACTGCACGGGTATACTTGTGTATCTTTATTTTGTACAGCTATGTCTGTCCCGGAAGCACAGATGAGTCTTCTTTAGGCTCCGAGTCTGACGCTGCTGATAAATTAAATCGGCAAACTTCCCTGCTAGTAGTTGAACTTGTTGAGCTGTGATCGTCATTTTCGATGTTCTACTACCAGTACCACACAGATACACGGCGTCCCATACGATACTTATACGCCGTAGCCACGGCGTCCACCCGAAGTTCGCGCTTGTTACTCTAACTTCGTGCATTCCACGCCTAATTCACACGAGGGTACCATTGCAAGGTATGTGATACCGTAAATGGTTTTCAGGCGGTGTGGGGATGGCGGCGATAGCATAGCCGTCATCATGCTTGGAATGTCATTGCCGCACTGGGACGAAACGAGCCTTCCCGCCGGCCCGAGACCTGGATTTTGAGTTCTGTTTCACGAGGTCGGTATTCCCCGGCGAAGTTCTGCGCTCGGTATGGCAGTGCGACTTGGTGAAGTATATATAGCCTCGGGACGCACAAGAACTAGGAGTATACTTCGCTCACCAGCTACATCCCGCACGCCAATTCCCATGCCTTTCCCGAGTTCTCTCCCGCATACCGCAAACAATCTTCCAGGCGAAATTGACCTCAATGGCAAAATTTATGCTTCAGTAGTCGATCCGAGTCCATGGTCAGAACCGCTATATATTCTGTCTCACTCCGCGCTGCTAGGTACGTCTCCATTTTCGCTTTACCACTGATGCTGTGGAACTCAGCACTCCTCCTCAGACATCATGTATAACCACAAAATACCCCCGGCTCTTGAGAAATCGTTCCCGGACTTCAATCCCTCTCCCTCTTTTCACGCCGCTACGATTAACACCTTGGGACGACATCAACTTCCTCCAGCCTCCAGAAACACCGCTTTCGACGATACCACCATGCCGTTTGCGAGTGGCGCTGCGCAACAAGTTGCAACACTGTTTCACGATCCATCAGTGGCATTTCCTTTCGTGGTACCCGATAACGACTACTTCCCGCTCACTACCGATCAACTTACCGCTGGCAAAGGCCCCGACGAAAGACATGCCCATGACCCGTCGCTTGTCCCAACATTTCCTCCCGGAGAGTCTCTTGAGACAACATCCAAGTCTCCGCTGACCGCCTTCCCATCCTGTGAGACGGAAAATCGCAGAAGCCTATCCGCTCTGAACCAGAACGGGCGTACGAAGCCCAGAGAGGCACAAAGCAGTCGTCACCGCGGCGGCGCTGTAAGTCCATCCGATACTACTTGGTCAGCCAACAACGCGCTAACAGCAAGTTGACACCCCGGTGGTACACACAGTGTGAGTGCTGCTATCAAGCGCGGAAGCGATGCGGGGAGCAACGCCCGTGCTCGCGCTGCAAGCGAATGCAGTTAGAATGCGTGCCACGCGAGCGTCGTCCGCGTGCACCCCGCCAGGGAGGACTCCCTGCTGCCGGCATTTCTGCCAACATGCTCGGCAGGATTTTGAACGTCGGACCGGACAGTCATGAGCCGCAGGGTGCACCGTACAGTAAGTCTCCTACTCCTCATCCCGCCTCGGCTTTCCCGTCAGTCCAGCTGAACATGAGAAGCAGGCCCAGGCATATCGTCGGATCTGGTGCCTGCCGATCATGTGGCAATCCTCCACGAACCCCAGGGGCCTCCTGCACCATTTGTGTCACTTCTCCACACCGATCATCAAGCCTATTTCGACTATGCTGCCGAGTTCGCGGAGGCCTACAGCGGATCTACTGAGCAGTATTCAGGGTCAAGCAACTGAAGGGGTCAGGGCTAGTTATTGAATGTCAAAGGTGCGGAATTATCTCGAAGTGTTCGTGCCCGACACTAGAGCGTGTCGTTTTGAACACATCTACAGCAACCCAGATGCCTGTATACTATTCTATCAGCAGCGGAGAAATGCTCGCTCTACATGGACACCGGGTCTCTATACCTCTTCCCCTGCGTCTCCGCCCAATTTCTCTCCTGACCGCACAGCACCATGGATGATCCTCCTGTATATATCTTCGAACTCTTCCCATATATCACTCATGACACCGCCGCCATTAATCAAGGAATGATCCGGCAGCACCGGCGACAAAAACGACGCCACCGCACGGGTCCGCAGGTATAAACCCCGCCGTGCGCAGTACTTTTAGCGGGCGTGCGTCCTCGGTATTGTTCAGAAAGACGGGGGGCCGCCGACGCCCGTCGAAATTCGGCACGGCGTGCATGTCGGCGAGCGCGACCTCCAGCTTCTGCAGCGCCGTGCAGCGCCGTCCGAGTGGGACGAGGCCCGCAAGCGTCGCGCGGGGGCGGTCAGGCGCATCCGCACCTGGGAGGCTGTACCCGTAGCCGTCCAGGTTCTCTGAGTCCGCATCCCGCTGGTAGTGGGTACCGGTGCGCGTTTCCGGCTCAGGCGGCCACTCTATCTTGAGCGTGCGGATGTTGGGCCACGCGCGCGACATGTCGTCGAGCAGGGAGTCGTCCACGATGCATCAGGAAAAAATGAGATGTGTAAGTAGTTCTCTGTAAGCGATATAGAGATGGTAGCCTCGTAGACATCCCCCCGTTTATCAGGCAGACGTAGTTACAGCCCATCGCTCTGTAGACGCTGGTAGCAGATATGGGTGGCTATGTATCACTACGGTATCAGGTCGTAGCAAGCCATAGAACATGTTGCTCAGACAAAATGGGCTCTGATTGAACCACAGAAGCAGCCGTGATATGCAAGAAGAAGAGATATATTGTGTAGATAAATATACTAAAGTGACACTACAGACTAGAAGAGGTGCTGGCAAGAGAGCGAGACGTAGATAGACGACCATAGAAGGAAGCACCCAGATACAGTTCCAGGCAACAAGCATAGCAGCTGCAGACAGGCAAGAGCGGGCGAGCACCAGACAACCAGAGGAGAGAACTTGAAGGCGGCGAGCACCAGACGAACAGCCACAGGAGATATCAGAGAGCACTGTCGAACGCCACAGGAGGGAACCGCGAGGAGGACGAGCACATAGCAGCAAGCAGGAGGACCAGCCAGTGGGCAGAGGAACATGGCGAGGGAGGACGGCGGGCAGAGAACAGTGCAGCACATACTCATAGTCAGGCAAACGAGCTGATGTCCGGCACCGTCTAGAGCCACAACTTGACTTCGAGATGAGATGAGCCCTAAATACTGCCTTAGGGGCACGATCAGGTTCGCACTGAAGAAACGCAGAAACCGAGAGGAAGCCCCCAAGAAGAGAACATGATGTTGATGCCGACGCTGCAGAGACGCAGCTAGACGAGATGGCCGGGAAGAACGAGCATGTCGAGCAAGTGGACGTCAAAGTGATGGGAGGTGCGAGGAGGTGCGAGTACTTGCGAACAGGAGGAGCCTGAGAGACGAGAATCGAGCGGCGAGTGCGTGATGGGAGGAGGACAAGGGTGACGTGGCGAAAAATCGTTCAAGGGAGTATTTTAGGCGCTCTCCCGGAGTTCTCCGGTGCATTAGCGCCTGTTCAACTGTTTTCCTCCCCCGCGCATCTGTGTCCCGCACTCGCCGTGTGTGCGGTGTGTGCGCCGGGAATTGTTGAAGGACGTCCATGGAGGTTATAGCGAGTACGTTCCGAGACTAATCAAATATCGTTCATTTTTTCCAACCTATGATAACTACATATTGCTACAGGGTGCACGGCACTGGCTACACCGGATACTAATCCTATGTATCTTCCCGCGGGGCTACGGGCAATTCGCTTTTTCCTGATGTGATCTTCGTGCCGCCCCGGATAATCAGCGATCTGAGAGCGCGAAGCACAAGTAGCGGTTCGAGACATGGCGAGCAGTAGATGTTGCATCGATCGTGTGGAGTGGCTTCAAAGTCCAGGGAGATCTTGATGTTATGCATTATCCCGCGACGGGGAAGGCCGCCGATTGCGGCGCAGAGAGCCGCGAATAGCGCCTCGAACGTGTTGTTCTGCGGCCAGTGCAAGTTAAGCTAAACTGTGGAGAGCGCTATAGGCGTCATGGCGCCAACCAGTGCGACGCAGCATTCATGACTGCCCTCCCCGACCGTCAGAGAGAGCCGTTTCAGCGCGGGGAAGAAGCCATCACCCTCCCATAGAGGAACGGCTCCCACTTGCTTAGCTTAGGGTGTAGCTAGACCGTGACGGTCAACTCCCGGAGCTGCGGAAGCTCCCCGAGGCCGCATAGCGCGTCAATTGCGATGACCATGTCACCGTGCTCTTCCTGGGCGAAGCTGGTGAGGCAAGACAGCCGGCTGACCTCGATGCCCCGGAGCGACGGCCGATAAATGGGCCTGACGTGGAAAGCAGAAATACCACGTACATACTTAGACCTCGAGAACTCCAGGCTCTTGATGTGAGGAGCTAAGTTGCTGACGATGTCGCGGAGGTGGTCCGGGTCGGAGTTCCTAGCCACGCAGATCGACACTGTTTGCAGCGCAGGTGAGAAGTGAAAACTAGCAGGAAGGCGCACACGGTCGCTGTGTGCAAGAACGTCTTCGTGGTACGAGAGCGCGCGGAGGTTCGGGAGGGGCGGCTGTGGACAGTGGGCCTGGAGCTGGGGGACGACGTCGGAGCTGAGCACCTTCCGCGCAGTGTGTACCTATAATCATTAGAGTCAGCACGACGGACGCGAGGGGCGTGCTGAAGCCAGCGCGTGAAGTATTCCGGTACCGGCTCTCGACGGAACACCTAGCTTTCAAGCTGATGTAGCCCATCCTATACTTGGTACTGACCGAACACAGTACCATGTTCGTTCACAGTTACCGTGAAAAATAAGATGCCCGTCTCAAGCCTATGCACATGTCGTGATGTGCGTGGCTTGCGGGGGTGTATGGTAGCAAGCCAGTCCCGCACACAACGTGGGAAATGCAGCGAAGCCCATGATGATCGCTCGCCGCCCCCCATGACCACGCGAACATGGCTGAAAACGATTGATTAGTTTATTATATACACCACAGGACAGCGACCCGATCAACACGACCAGTACCGTCACACGCATGTCGGAACCCAGTATCCATCCACAGGAGAAAGCAGACACCGGCACGATACGGGGACAGACAGACAAAGCGCCACTGTACGAAGAAGAAACTAAAAGCTTCCGTACACGAATAGATCCCAGAATCCAGACGGAGAGTGCCAACCAGACGTCCTTGAACCTTACACCTAACTCTGATAAGCCTCTCCCAGCGGACGGCGAAGCGCCTCGCCTCTCGTGCCCCGATCGGAACGTGCACGACGTGCACCTACTGCTGCCCAGGGCCATAGGACGCATGCCCCGCCGTCGGCGTGCGCGGGAGCCGCCCCGACGACGCTGCCTCCGCGAGCGAGATATCCGCCCCCACAGCCGTGCCCGTACCCTCGCCCGGAACGGGGGCCGCATCTACATCCAATCCTCCATTAGCCCTACACACGCGTAAGCAGAATTAGAACCACACTGACCATGCAGCGCGAACCCTGGCTCCCCGACAAGCTCGCGTACGTTGCGGCGCCCCGCGCGCTCGCGCTCGGCGCATATGAGCCCGCCGTCCATGCACCGCTTGCACGGGCGCTCCCAGCCGCACTTCTTCCGCGAGCGGTAGCAGTGCGCGCACTATTCCCGGCGCGTCCCGTCACCGTCAGAAACGCACGTCGCGCGGTCAGGAAGGAGCGAAGAAGACTTACGGCGGGGGCGCGCAGCGTGTTGATAGCGAGCGCTTCGTTCGAAGGGGAGCGCGTGTCATGGGCGTGGACGGAGCGGTCCGGCGCCGGGGGCGGGTGCAGAAGCGGTCGAGACGAGGACTGCAGCGGTACGGGGGATAGGCCACTGGTGGACAGGTGAAGCGATGGCGGTGCTGCGTGGTCGACGTAGGATAGGGGAGGGCTCGTGGACGGAAGGGGAGAGTTCCAGTGCTGGGTTGGGTATAGATATTGTGTGCCAGATAATTGCCGAGTAGACTCGTAGCCGTACCCCGATGCGTATGCTGCGGGGACAGGTGCGGAGTCGGCGAGGGGGTCGCTGTGGGGGGCGGAGAATGGCTCGAACAGAGGCAGAAAGACGTCGGAGGGTGCGAAAGGACCTTGGACGGACAGAGGGAGACCGCTAGTGTACTGCGATTTATCAGAGCGATGGGGCATATAGACGGCCTGCTGAGCAGGCCCGGGGTTCTGTGCGATCGCAGCGTTCCTGTCCCGTAACAGATCTTGGAATGGCGCTCAGGACGCGTCCAGCGGAGAACAAACCAAGCGAGCGGTCAAGACGTACCACATAGCGTCGATTGCGGGACTATGTAGAAGGGCTCCGTGATGGGTCCCAAGGCCAGTATGCGAGCGGTAGCGGAAGATTGAAAGGCGGTCTCTCGAGACTGCGCTGGGGGGCCGGTGTAGTACTCCATCTGGATAGAGCTCGGAGGGTGTTGAGAAGGAGAGGAGGTCGGAGCACTTATGAGGAGGGTGAGTGGCAGGCGATTTCGCACTCAGACGCATACTCCTGGCGCTTCGCGTGCGAACACCATCTAGACGCCGACGACCGTGGTGAAAGGTAGGCGCCGGAACACCGAGCAGCATGGTCGATTGTTCCTAGGATTGTCTCATCACCGACAACCACATACCCGAGGCTTAGATGCCGCTGTTTGTTAGGCTCGATTTGTTCAGGTGGGTGCTGCTAGATCAGAGAAGAGCATGGGTATACGGCCGCCCGCGCTGATGATCCGGCCCTATAACCACGCACTCTCTCATCTATTTAGATCGACGCCTTCCAGAAACCGGAGGCTGGGCCACATCACATGGGGTGAGCACAGCGATGGCCAGGCAGGAGGTATGGGTGCAAGGACAGACCAGGATAACCCAAGGTAGGTCAGTCCTCAAGGCCGCTCCACACGCTGTCTCATAGCCACTAGGCTGATATTTCACGGAGCTTTAGGGTTTTGCCCAAGCTGGCTCTCGTAAGAGACGCCCTGGCAGATGCAAGACACGAAACCTTGCCCGTATCCCGAGCGTCCAGTTCACGGAAAACGCTCCATGATATTCGGCGGACGTCGACGTGCCGCAAGTGCCGTAAACCCCCAAGATGAGATGACTGCCTGGAGCTTACCAGTATGCGGCTGATAGGTCTCCGTACAGGACGAGTGCACGCGTTATGCCGGCGTCGTCCATAACCATCGTCCCTACGACTACAACTAGCGGCTGCGTTACTGTCCGGAGCTTGTGGAGACATGTAAGCACCGGATTGCAGTGTTCTTTGCCGTAGTTGACGGGTGTTTGCCTATGTAGGGCCCATATCTTCAGGAGACCGGGAACGAGAACGAAAGAGGCGTCGGAGCGAGTCGCCTGCGCCGAGGCAAGAGCTAGACCAGGCCAGCAAAGCACAGCAGAGCACAGCAAACGTCATGCCGCCCAGAATATAGCCATGAGATCAGAGGATGAACGGGAGAAGAGGGAGAAGGACTGGCAGAGGCGCATATAGCGATGAGAGTGCAGAGAGAGTGAGGGCGGGAGTCGAGCAACTCTGCCTGTCCCCCAGGTCCACACGGCCCAGAGCCCAGACTCCAGTCCCGGTCTCGGCTCCTCGAAGCGGTGCGGTACCTGATTGGCTGTAGCAGTAGGCGTTGTGCCAGCGAATCGCGCTCTGTGATTGGTCCCTGTACTCTTTCTCACGCGACAGGCGCCTCGTAACTGCGCGCTCGTTTCTGAACCTGACCACGGTGACTTCGCCCTTTGTCTGCAATGAAAGGAACATCCCCGCAATGACAGTGCTATGCCCCATTTCCCTCATATGCGGTGGGATTGTCTGGCTAAAGTTATCGAGCTTTTTGCTAATATGAGAGTTATGAAGGTCTGAGCGCCAACTCCCTTCTTTCCTTCTTACCACCATTAGCCCATTTAGTCGTCATCTCAGCCCGGTCGCAGCTCGAAACTGCTACAGAAACTATTAACTGTCTCTCTGCGCCTATCCAGCACAGTGAACTTTGTGAGTAGTATCACTCTAAATGCATCTTCGCATGCTCCTCACGGATAACTCGCCGGTCTAGCCACATACGATGACACAAGCCACCAGAACTGGAATTTGCGCACTTCCTCGAGAAGTCGTTTCGTTGATATGTTGGAACATAGCCGCATCCGACAAATCCTACAGCGCATCTCCGAGGAAACTACTCTCTTTCGCACGTAGCTGCCGCTTTCTCTCCGAGCCGGCCTTCGACGTCATCTGGGATACCCTTCCGTCTATCTGGCTTCTACTCCTCCTGCTCCCTGAAGATCTCTGTGAATTTCGTCACATTGAAGGGCTCGACCCAGAAGACTCGGAGACCGAGTTCGAATATGTGCACAGGTTCATTTATGGACGTGTAAAACTTGTCAGTAGCCTGTCAGGAACGGTGGTGATATGTATATACCTTACTGACATTGTGGCTCGTATCCGCGCCTATAGGACTTCCGTCGAGAGCCGACAACTGCCGACTTCGCTCGCTGGATTAAATACTCTTATCGCGTCCGTCGCATATCTGCAAGAAAGAGTCGCGGCGCGCCTACACCCGTACTCACACCTGGTGTTGTCGCTAAACTGCAGGCCCATTGTCCACGACCATTTCTACCCAATCTCCGCGAACTTACACACTTTGAGGGCAACTTTTCAGGCGGCGACCGCGACAGCGTAGTGCTCCCCGCCAGCTTCCACTTCTCGCACAGTCTAAAGGAAATGTCGCTTTCCCTCGCTTTCCACCCGGACACCGACCACCTGCGCCACATCGTCAAGAGCTTATCTCTTCTTTCTCCACGACTCGAGGATCTGTCGCTTCGGAGAGGCGGGCCCCCAAGCGGTGGTTTCGCTAATATTGCATCCCCGGGTTATCGACCGACGCTTCGCGGCACCGAGACCTGCGAGCTATTGGGCCTGACCAGCTTCACTACGCGCCGGATGTTCGTCGCGTACGACGCGCTGCTCGGCCTCGGAGGGCTTCCGCATCTACGGAAGCTACATATCAACCCGCCTTTCGAGGCGAGTGACTGGGCCCCGCCCGGCCAGGAAAGGCGCGACGCATTCTTCGTCGCTTTGGAGGAGCTTGTCCTGACAGGCAAGAAAGGAAACCACCAAGGCTGCATCGACTTCGTTGGCATCATCACACCGACGTCGCTCCGCACGGTAACGCTCGACTTGCGCTGGCCCAAGGACGGCACAGCCGAAGCGCTCTTCGCGGCTCTGTGCGCTGCCCTCGGTGGTCTTCCCTGTCATGGCACGATCAAGGACATCAAGATAACTCTGGGATTCAGGGACGACCGTGACGAGAATATCTACCGTTCCCCGTGCTTCGCGCCGCTGCTCGAGCTACACGCCCTCCAGTCACTCAGCATCGAAGGCGGCCCGAAGGTCGTCGTGGACGACGCAACGCTCGACGCGATGTCGCGCGCATGGCCCTCAATCCGCACCCTCCGCTTCGCATGGCCGACGTCACCCCGACTGAACTGGTGGGAACAGAGCCTGTATGACCGCGCATACACCCCGCCCGGCGCCGACGCGCCCGACCGGCCGGGCGCGACGCTCGCAGGCCTCGTCCCGCTCGCACTGCGCTGCGCGCACCTGGAAGAACTGGAGGTCGCCATCGACATGCGCGCAGTGCCGACCTTCGACGGACACCGGCGTCCGCCAGTCTTCGTCAAGGACGCCAGGCTTGCGTGCAAGGTGAAGGCGCTGTGTACGGAGGGGTGCGTGCCCGGGGATCCGTGGGCGGTCGCGTCCTTCCTGTCGCTGGTGCTGCCAAGGCTCGGATCGATCGGCGGCAGCACCCCTCGTGCGACTTGGGAGAGGACTTTCTACTTTTATCGGGTGCTGCAGGCGGTGCGTTTCCAGGAGAGAGATTGGGCGATTGGACACAGAAAGAACTTCAAGGACCCGGCGGGCCTGTAAAGCGGGCAACAGTCTGAGACTAGTAGTGGGTCAATCAGCGTGTATACTCTTCGGAGACGCGTGCATTCCCGCTACCTAGGAGGGGGGGGGGTCCACAGATATCGCATCCCTGGATCACTCGCCGGTTTCCGAAATACACTTCGAGTAATGGTAGTGGGCTCCTCCGTGCTTGCGCGGCTTCGCGGCTTATGTGGTAGCATGAATTCATCAAATTCGTGCGAGAGCCAAAGATACTACTGGAAGGGCAACGCAAGAGTCCACCCAAGAAAGCGGTATACGGGCAGAAACACTTACTAGTGTAATACCGTTCACGCAGGCCGCCTCCTCTTGACTGCCGGAAGCTCCACTTTAGGCCGTTCGTGTGCTTTACCAGGGCGCGGGATAGGGACATTATCCGGGAGCGCCATGCCGATGTCAGTCCGCTCGATCTTCGCGCTTATGAAGCCCTTCGAGCAGCCGTCCTCGCCCTTGTCCCCTTGTCCCCGACCGGCCACTGGGGTTCCTGCAGCGCTGCGTCGACGTCAAGTCAGTCGACTATCGTTCGGTGCGTGGTGAAAGTCTTGCTGTCTGGGCCCTCGGGAGTTGCATACCGGCAATACCGCTACATCTCAGCCAACACCTCGTATTGTTCTTGTAGTCATTCGACAAGTGTCGTTGATAGCTGAGAGTGCGTCCTTTAGATTGTCCTGGCACCTGGGACAATAGTCACGGAAGGCAAGCTGCTGCTGCTGCTGCTGGTACCCCCGCTTGATGAAGTTAACTGGCAAGCTTGTGCGGCGGCCATCTGGGCAAGACAAAGAGGTTTTCTATCGGTACCGTTCCGCAATAATTATGGTCAAGGTATCTCTGAGGAAGTGGCTTACCTTGCTGGGTGAGGCACATGCAAGGAGGACCAAGGAATCCTCCTCGTAAAGCGGCGCTGAGCGTTCAAACATACCGTATCCGTATCGTCAAGGCTTTGGCAAAGAGAAAACAGTCTGAGCAGCAGTGAATGCCTCAAACGCTCCTGACGATGGCATCCTAGGCGTTGGTCAGTACTGCGGAGGGTGACGTATGTGAGACTTATGCTCACCGTTTACCGTGGATCCCATTGTCATCCTTAGCCACGGCGCATCCGAAAGGGCGTAGGTAAAACAGGCGCTAGATTTCGCGGAGGATATAAAGGGGGACGCCTGCGCTCCGTTTCGCCATAGTCCCTATCCTCACCCTCCACACCTACTGCATCCCTCGCGCGCTGTTTGCCGACTTACTGACCATTCATAAGTGAATAACTGACACAATGGACCGTAAGGCCTTGTCGCAATTGACCCGTGCTAACGTCCAGTCGCTCGCTAAGGTACGTCCGTCTGGGTGGCTAAACCCTCGCACCTACTAACGCGCTGCGCCTCCCACAACCCAGCGCGACAATGTAAACACAGGGGGCATCTTGCAATGTTTTCGAGAAAAACATGCCAGAAACATGGCGGAGATTGAAAATAGATTACCCGCCATGTTTGTAGACTGAACATGGCGAGATTATGGCNGAAATATATGTCGTGTTTCGATCCAGGCTGTTGACATATTTTCGGGAGGAACATGGGAGGAATATTTGCAATATTATGGCCATGTCTTCGACCATCGTGATTCATTTGATGTATTCATGCCATTTTTTGTAGCCAAACACGTCGGGAACATTGTAGCTTGAAAATGGCATATACTCTAGGCGTGGATTCGCCATATTTCGCTCCAGAAAATGGCAGGCACATGCAAAGTGTTCCTGCCATGTGCCCATGCATGCAAATCATACCAGGAATAGTTCAGATATTTGTGTCATGTTTCACAACAAAACACGGAAACTACATCACTAGAAATGTATCAAATGTTATTGCCATAATCTCGCCATGTTCAGTCTACAAACATGGC
>MNAD01001673.1:0-24858 GCA_001895945.1 Trametes pubescens
GCCTGGGGTTCACAATGCAGCTACGGCTGCAGCGGCGGCCCTGAAGAAGGGACAATCACTCTTGAAGTCCTTGAGCAATGCGCCCCGTCGCTCAGCCTCCACCTCAAGCATCTCGGACCCCCCACATACCCTTCCCTCCACGCCTACACAGTCTGTATCCCGCTCTGCCTCGACACCAGGCATTCCAAGCAGTTCTGGATCTCCTATGCCATCGTCTTCGCCCCCTCAGACAGCATCTGCCTCCTGTCCCGCTTCTGCACCTCCTTCACGTGATTCTACTCCCCATTCGAGCCCGTCAATGTCGCCTCTGCCTGCCGACATCACCGCGGCGTCGCTCGAGCTAAGCAGGTACAGCACCGAAGGGCTATATGAACCCGAGGTTGATGAACACGGCGAAGAAGTTGAGGTTAACTTGCTTGAGTACTGGGAGGTATGCAGACTACTCTGAGCTTGATGATTCGTCTGTTTACTGATACACTATCTCTTTTAGAGGCGGGAGCATCAATACCCTCTGCTGTTCCGTGTCGCCCTTGATGTTCTTCCCGCTCAAGCGTCGGCGGTCCCTTGTGAGGAGGTGTTCTCCTCCAGCAAAGAGACCATCACAGACCGCCGCACAAACATGGCGCCGGATCTACTATCCGAGCTACAGGTGTTAAAGCATGCATACAGACAAGATCGACTCTCATTCACAGCAAAAGTCGTGGTGAATGAGTGTGACTATGTTCTTGAAGGCGGCGTCACTGCAGCCGCCGCGCAAGAGCTTCTCGCCGTGGGAAAATTCTCGGAACTGGAGGATCTGCTAGCTAATGTGTAGCCCATCATTATATTTCCCTTAACTTGTGATATGTACATGCGTGCGCCGTCTGCGCTGTTCTCTGCTCGCCGCCGCCTGATCCTCAAGCTTGCATCTCCATAGGCGCCTTGTGCCGTTTTTGGTAATTCCTGTGCGCTTGGCTTGCCAGCTGACTGGCTGGCTGGCTTGTTCGAGCTCATCAAACAAGCCAGCATCAGCTCCCCGGCTTAACTGAGCTTGGCTGAGCTTGCGGCATCACTAGCTGCCTGAGAGAGATAAGATCAGCGGAGTAGATAACATCCGCATATGGTAGGTGCCCGGCGTCTCCACGGTGTTCCTCACAAGTTCGATACCTGCGGGCTGAATATACCATACGATGGCTGATTCAAGGCTTTCTAAATACTGGGGCCGCTAGCGTACTATCCAAAATACCACCCTACGAGATATTGAGTGAACAGAGCGCAAAACAAAGACACTGTGCAACTTTGACCGTCTGCCCTCCAAAAAGTGAAGACAAGGACCCTGGACACCGATTGGCCTACCACCACCACCGGGGTTGGAGTGGGCGCTCTCCGTAACGGATGCCCCTCGGAGACTCCTCAAGAGAGGATTAGGAAGGAGACACGTCAAAACATCCTGACTTTGCTGTAACCGACCTCGGCATCGCCCGCCTAGCTCAATCGGATAGAGCGTCAGACTCTTACTAGCGGGTGATCTGAAGGCTGCGAGTTCGACCCTCGCGGTGGGCTAGTCCACGTTTTTGTTCGCGAACACTGTACTCTCACCGAAAGCATGCACATACCGTCTGATGCGTTCTATCATATTAGATCAGCTGCCACCGGGCGAGCATCACTGGGAAGAGATTCAATCTCACCATTTGGTGGGACAGTAGGTACAGTGACGGACCATATTCGGATATCAACTTGAACCTGACGCTACCAGATATCTACTAGATACACATATACTTGATGCACATATTGAGGATGCACTGACTAGTCAGAGTGGCGACAACCTCCTGGCAGACCCCGGGTAACTTCATGGTACACAACTGGCTCTCCGACCACAACCTCTCCCTCGTCTGCCAGATAGTGGGGTGTGGCCGAGACGTCGATCTGGAGCTCCTCCACTTGGGCAGGATGCACGGCGGGTCCAGAGCCCTACATCCGCGACTCGCATTATAAGCAACACCTCGCCTCGAGAGGCACGGTCGGAAACTCACCGTCCAGACACGCCAGCAGAGCTCACGGCGCAGGTAAGGCACGACCTCGTCGGGGTGGAGTGACGCGACCTCCGCGCGCTCGACGATGACCCGCGTAAGCTCGACCTCGCCGCCGACGGTGATGTCGCCGATGCGGGTGCAGTTCGCGCAGCGCTCCGGCGTCGGGTGCGCGAACGCAGCGTAGTCCCCGACGAAGTTCGGGCTCGCCGCGTAGTCTTCGGGGTCTGAGGGCGGGTCCCCAAGGAAGACGGACACCGAGAAGCTGCCGCGGAGCGCGAACTTCTTCACGGTGATGTGCGCAGACCAGGCGAGGACGGCTCTAGCGGCTTCGTAGCAGTAGTAGGCGGGGATGGCTGCCGTAGCCGCGGTCGGAGGGAGGGGAGGACACAGGCTCTGGGATGCCCCGGCGTCGAAGGCGAGCCACAGCTTGACGGATGCCGCGAATGGGTACAGCGCCTCGATGTGGGCCCTAATCTTGTTCTGCACAGCGACTTTGTCACTCCAGTCGACGATGCCGTCGAAATCCGGGTACGAGTAACCGAAGAGCCCGTCCGTTGGCGCTTGTAGATCTTCGGAGGACCAGAACTGGCCGTCGCCAGTGCAGTAGAACGGTGTTAGGGCTGTCCGCACCATCCGTCAGCATGGTGTAGGTAGAGAAGTGGGAGCAGGACACGCACGGGTTGTCGCATCGACTGCCCCGCCTGCCTGGATAGTCCATGTGCCCTTGTTCTCCTTGGAAGCGGTAACCCACGCGTCCGGGTGCATAGCCATCCACAACGCCAGAAGGCGGTCGGTCTGCGAGTGGTGTATGAAAAAGAAGGGGTCGAAGGCTGTCGGGGAGCAGCGCGTCAGTGGTGGGCAAACACATATATCAAGCTGGAGCGTTCGAACCGGCCACTGGGGGGCTCGACAAGTGGCCGCGACCTCCTCCTCCCCCAAGGAACCAATGGATATTCCCATGCAGCTTTTCCAGGCTGTTTGGAGCCGCTTCAGGAAACCTTCCCTGGTTGTCGTTGCTGAATGGCTCCCACGTAGCGATCGTGTTGCTCAGAAGAAGCCTGCCGGTCCCGTCCCTACGGTTCTTCAGCCCGTTGTCCGAGAGAGCCCTGATTCGAGTCCACGATCAACGCTTCAGCATACGCGGGATGGTGTGCGGCGTACCGTTCCAGGGCCTCGATATCGTCTTCGACCACGCCAGTGCTGGCGTTCACCTTGCCATACCGGTGCGTGACCGAGTTCCAGGCCGGCAAAACGAACGGGCTCGGGAAGTCGGCAGGCTTCTGCTGGAACCTGTACAGCAGGAAAGGATTGTCAATCTCGTCCGACTGTCCCAAGGGCGGGAGCGCGACGGTGAGTTTCGGCTGGGTGTACAGCTCCCGCGGAGGCCGCGCGGTGCTGGACCAGTCCCAGTAGGGAAAGCGGAGCTGGATGGCTGCGTCGACCCAGTCCTCCTTGAAATTGGTGTACCTCTGTGCGATGTCGAGCGCTACGCGTTGGAGCTCTTGCTGTCGAGGACGTGAGCGATATATGTGCGGCGGAACGGCCGGAGAACCACATACCTCGATCAGCGCCATGTAGGGCCTGTGCCAGGTCGGGAACAGAACGGAGGCGTGCGAGCAGTAGCCCAGAAATTCCGGCGTAGGCTCGACGTGCTGCACGCCGGCCCCGTCGTAGGGAATGTATGGAGCGCCGTGGATGCCAGCTATCTGGAAGAACGACAAGTTCGAGTTGGAGTCCACGGTCATCATATGCACTGGGGTACATGATTATCAGCCTGGCTGAGGTGATTGGCCCTACCATAGGAGTACTCACATAACGCCTGCACGAAGAGCGAGAACTGCTTTACGTCTGCCATGAAAGGGACAATCTCGCGCCGATTGAATACAGAAGCTCCTTTCCGGTCTGTGCCTACAACGCCACATATAACACGGTGAGCCATTCTGAAGAAGGTCAGTACTTCAGTGAAAAGGCGAGGTGCTGGATGAGAGCAAGGGAAGGGTACGGCCCGCTACTGATATGCCCTGCATGCGGCGGCCTCTTATACGCTGCATTCACCGAACTTGAATTGATGGTTAGAGTAGTGCGCCAGCCGGCTGCAAGTTCCTCGCGGCAGGCTATATCTGCCACACGTAGACCGACCGACGTAGACCGACGGTGCCGACGGTGGCTTGCAACGCCTGACGTGGCCCACAAGATCGCCGAAGTTTACGGTGGGTCACATGCACATGGTTCTTGCACACTTAGCTGGTAGCAGGAGGCCGGAGATGTCGACCTTAGACGTAGGGGTCCCAACTCCCGATGCTAGAGATGTTCGGCAGGAACAGAGCGTGACGAAGAAAACGGAGTCGCCGGTCGGGCGCTTCCAGTATTGATAGTGCCGTGTGGACAGCGGCACCGCCGTTTCGACGCGAGTTATAGTGGCACGTCTGTATATCCACCGGCTAAGATACATGGGCGGGGCATCATGATTTGCGCTTGAACAAGTAGTGCCCCACTCCCCATCTGCGAACTCGTTCAGCGTGCGTTCTAAACTGACACGAAGATTGACTTACTCCTGCCCGTCGTGGAGGGCGAAGAATTCTGCCACAGCGAGGTAGAAGACCCGGAATCTACGCCACGTGAGCACTCCGCGGAGCATATGAGGCGTAGGACGCGCACCTGTAGAAGGCCTTCCGGCCCTCCTCCTTGTCGAGTCCCTTGGAAACGGCATCCTTCTCGAGCTCTGCGAGTCCTGCTTTTGCGTTGGCATCCTGCCGGCGGAGCCAGTCCTCGCTCGTCTGAGCATAGTGCTTTCCATTGATGTACCAGCTGCGGATGTGCGTCAAGTCGTCTTGGAAGTAGAGCTAAACCCAGGTAAGTATTCATTCGTGTACATCGATAGTGGACCTGTAGCACGTACGAGCAGATCGTGAGAGGGCATTGTGCCGCCTGTACTGGAGCAGTCAGAAACTGAGGTATACAGCGCAGTGAACGATGACCCTTCGCTGACCTGAGAAGAACGTCTGCGCCATCCAGCCGTCGCCTTCCTCGAAGTGGTAGGGCGTCGTCTTATGGCAGAATATGTGCACGAAGAACAAGGACTCGTCGGGGCTGTTCGGACGTAACCAAGAAGAGACTTTCGACATGAGGAGCTTATAATTCTTCATATGTTCAAACATCTGGAGATGAAACATGAGATACATTCGGCGGCCCTGATAGTGCATGACGCCATACCTCGATAGATAGGATGCGGTCAAAGCTGTAAAAGTCCAGTCAAAAGCGCGTCCGACATTCGAGATAAGAGACTCACTGTCGTGTTCCGTGGAAGTCGTGAACGTTTACGTCGGCGGTGATGATCTGGCAAGCGGTTGGCTCTTTCCAGCGGATGATAATGGAAGTATCTCTACCTCTAGGTTCGTGAGGCCACGAGCCTTCGCAGCATCGTCTATGTGGGTCTTCTGGGTGGAAGAATTCGATAACCCAGTAATTTTCGATTCAGGGTATTTCTGCGAGATATGCATGAGCGAGCACAAATAGGAGGTGTAGTGCTTTATGGACCTACCTGTGCCAGGTATAGGGACAAGCTGCCCCATCCTGAGTCGAGGGGTTTAGTCTGTGAGGGCCAGGACGAGAGTTCAATCCGTACCGCAGCCAAGGTCGAGTATCTCCAATCCATCCCTCATCTGCGCCTTTTCGCAGTAGCTTTCGAGCATTAAGATCTCAGCCTCTTCGAGAGTCTCCTTGCCTGTGGGATACAGACAACACGAATACTTTGCATAAGGGCCAAGGCACGAGAGCATGAATGAGGTAGAGACCTGGTAGATGTCATTGGTCACTGTATTCCCGTACCTGCTCACACGACATACCTCATAATGCTGCTCGTTGGCTTTCTCTGTCAGGTCCGCAATCTTGGTTCTGGCGCGGACGCCCTCTATCCATTTCATCTTGGCTGCATAGTTAGCCTCGAAGGAGCCGAGGTCTATCTCTCTGAGTCGTTGACGACACAGAGCGCGAATGACTGGTCTGAGTATGAGATCTGGAACGGCACCCTGACAGATAGAATAGCTCTCAGAGACTGCACGATGGCAATGCGGAGGCAGAGCGGGGGTACCTTGTCGAGGAGTTTGTAGCCAACTTCGAGGGCGCGGTCAGTGAGCATGGTGGTGGTGGGAGGACAACGAACGGGGTGTGGGGAACGTCGTCGCCAGGCAACCCCGCGCTGTTCCCGTCATGGTAGGCAGCGTGCCCGAGTGACACTGCGCCGGTGCCCGCGACGCGATGGCAGGAACCCACGACGCGTCGCGATCGAGCTGCGAATCGGCGTCACGTGCAGCGCAGGAATTTCCGGATTCGCTACAGAGTTGCTGCGACTCCGCCTCCTTGCGCCTCCCTGCTCGTGTGAGCGCAGATCCTTCCTCCCTCACCCGCACTTCCCCGTCCCATGTCCTCCTGTTGATATCCGCGCCATGCAGGGCATGAAGCGGCTGCTGCTGCAACACTCGGGTCGCAGGGCTACCGTCGATCGCTACTCCACCATCCGCAATTTCTTCAGGCAGCAACATGCTTCGGCTCCATATCCAGCCTCCCACACCTTTGGCACTCACATCTACCCCGCGTACTCGCTGAGGGCACGCGTCACTATTCGACAGTTCTCTCAAAACGCGCCGCTCCCCCAAGGCAGGCCTACTAACGAAGGACAGGACGGCACGAAGGGCAAGGAGGGTGGTGAACCATCATCAAGGGACGCTGGTGAGGGCACGAATCTCGAAAACTATCCGCGTTTCTTCCGCCGGCTTGCCCAATCGATACCTCATCTACAACGGCCTACGCGCGACGACTTTCTCAAGGCCGCAGACGGTTTTTGGCAACGACTTCGCGTGCGGGTGCGATGGCTTACCATACGCTCCTTTCGACGGTACAATGCGGACGAGCTCTCCGCCTTCTTCACGTGGTTCCTCATGAGCCAGACGCTCTGGCTGTTTGTGGGAACGTGAGTGGACTCTGTGCGCTGATCAATCCTGGTACTGACATTTGGTATAGTACTACGTTCTTCTCCGTAGTGTTCGCGACCGCCAACAGCCTACGACTACAAGGTGCGAGCTGCATATCTTCGAGGTCCAGATATTCTAACGCAATCACTCTCAGAATATATCGCACGAGCCCTCAGTGACTACCTGACGGCGGAGACTGGCATCACGATCATCTTCGAGTCCGCCATTGTCCCGAAGTGGGGAGACTCGCGCATCTCCTTCAAGAATGTCTTCATCACGCGGCGCCCCGACAACTACAGGCGCAGGGTCGATAGCTCCGGACACTTTGTCGCGGCTGGCTACGATCTCAGCAACCATCCGTCCTACCACAGCACGATCGAGGAGGAAGACGAGGGACAGCTTGATGACCACTCCGACGATGACGCCAACTACTCCATGTTCGACTTGAACGTAGACTCCATCGACGTGACGCTCTCCTTCGCCCGTTGGTTTGACGGCAAGGGTCTTGTCGAAGATGCCGTCATCAAGGGTGTCCGCGGCGTGCTCGGTATGTCACCCTCTCCATCGCTCACCGAGCCGTATCCTCACCGCCTCCAGACCGCCGCTCGGTATGGTGGGACCCGGAGCATCCCCTCGACCCCGCCGCCTTCCGGCACAAGGGGCAGCCGGGCGACTTCGAGCTCGAGTCACTGCAGCTCGAGGACGTGCTGATCACCGTCTACCAGCCAGGCAACTTCCGGCCGTACACCGCGTCGATCTTCCGCGCGGACATCCGCACGTTCCGCAAGCAGTGGCTCTTCTACGACTTCCTGTGCGCGGAGAACGTGGTCGGGCAGTTCGACAACTGCCTCTTCAGCCTGCACCGCCCGCAGAGCATCGGGCGCACGACCGACCAGGACCTCAAGGACGGGAAGTGGAGCCGCATGGTCAGTTTTCTCCCTCTGTTCTAATCCCGGAGTTTGTGTTGACGCCCTACTACAGTCGCGATTCCGGATGGACGGCCTGAACATCGACCACCTGCAGAGCATGACGACGCAGGAAGGGCCGTTCTCGTGGATCACCTCGGGCAAGGTCGACGCGGTGCTCGACATCAAGTTCCCGCGCGACGCGCCCGACGAGCCCGGGCTGAACGCGCTCCTCGGCGAGCTCGCGGACGCGCTGCAGACGGCGGTCGCGGCGAACATCGAGCGCATCCCCGGGCAGCCGCAGCTCGCGAAGCCGCCGCTGAGCGCGCCGTCGGACGTGAGCGAGGGGAGCGGCGACGACGTGCCGAAGGTCGTGGTGGACATCGACTTGAGGTTTAGGGACCTGAAGGCGGCGGTGCCGCTGTTCACGCCGGATTTGAGCTATGTGAACAGCGCGCTGGTTAGGCCGATCGTGGCGTTCATGAAGTGCGTGTGCGCGAAATGCTGGACTCGCCTCCGTACTGACGATGGGTTGTAGCGCTAACCGGACACTGGTGCCCATCCAGTGTCGGGTGATCAAGGACCTCGACGACTTCGACGGCGCTTGGACGGTACGTGGTTTGTGTAATCTCGTGTAATATGTGTGCTCATGGTATACTCCATGCAGATGTGGGAAAGTGAGCCATGATTTTCTCTCGTTCTCGATGTGATACTGACCAATGTTTAGCTGGACTCATCGACGCCATCTCCGTCAAGGTCAGTCCATCTCCCAGGACGCCCCCACTCATCTCACATCTAACCTGCTCTATGTACAGGTGTACGAAGCCATGGCGTACCACGTCACCCAGGCAAACTTCAACAGGCGCATGCGCGCGGTCGGGACGTGGAGCCTGCAGATGACCGCGAGCGCGCTCATGTCGACGCTGCGCACCCTCATGGACCCGATGACCGTCCACGTCCGGGAGCTATACGAGGGCCTGCCGGATGCAGAGACGGTATTCCAGATCCCCCAGCCGCTGTACCACAAGCCCGCATGACACCGCTATGGTAGGCTGAGGGCTGGGCACGCCGCAGGGAGAGATATCCGGGATCATGGCAGTATGGGGTATATCTATACACGGGCGCGAAAAGTACATACACTACATCCACAGCTATCCAGAATGTCCCGCAGAACCCACCGTGACTCAAAGGCAGAGACTCATAACGCACAGCACAAAGAAAACCCGAACCGTCGCTCAGTCGCGGTACTGCCGGATGCGCCGCGCGACCCAGCAGTTGAACGCGGAGAGCAGGAGCATGAACACGACCCAGAGGTGTCCGCCCAGCAGGTGCTTGGACGCGGAGACCGCGAAGAGTGAGCTCGCGAAGGTGGGGCCGACCGTGCTCGCGAGCGATTGCGCGAGCTCCGCGAGCCCGTTCGCGGTGCCCAGCGACGCGGAGCCCGGCGCGTGGTCGCGCGTCAGGATCATGATAATCCTACATATTCCGCGTCAGCATGAACCCCACAAACGGAAGATCAAAGGACGCACGAGAATGCAAGACACCCCAAGCGCGAGAGGAAGAGCGGGATAGCGACGGCGACCCACTCCCGCGTCGACGCGTCGCGCAGCAGCGGGGAGGCCGCGGTGGCCGCGCTCTGCGCGACGAGCGCGGCGAGGGGCATGGCGGCGAACGTCGCCATCCACGCGAGCATGGCGAAGTCGAACATGCCGAGCGTGCCGAAGCGCCGCAGGAGCTTCGGCATGCAGAGCTTGAGCAGGATCGACACCGCGCCCATGCTCGAGATGGCGCGCCCGATCTGCGCCGGCTGCGGGTGTATATACGCACATTAGCAATAGGTTCGGAAGGTGTACTAGAGGGAGAAGGGAGGGGAGGGGGAGAAGGGGGAGGGGACATACGGAGAAGGCAAGCCCGCCCTGGCGGATGGGCGTGTACGCCATGAGGACGAAGACGTTGGTGAAGCAGGAGCCGGCGAGCCCGAGCGCGCCGCTGGACGCGATGACCGCGCGGAGCACGGGGATCGAGAGCAGGTGGCGCACGCTGAGCGGCTGCAGGTCCTCGAGGGTCGGCGGGACGTCGATCACCGTCGCGGAGGACTCGGGCCCGAGCAGGGGCTCCTCCTCGAGCACGGGGGACTTGTTCTTGCGCTTCCCTGGCAAGGTCTGCGTAGGAGGCGCAGTGAGAACAGTGCGGAGTTGGTTGGTACGTGATGATGCATACCTCATGGAGGGCGAAGATGGAGAGCAGGGCGGCGACGGTCGAGACCGCGGTGGTGATGAGACACGGGAGGAGGTACGGGTACGTCTTCCAGAGCGGGTTGGTAAACACGTCTGGCCACTCTTTCGCGGGGTCGGCGAACGTCCCTCCGATCAGGGGGCTGCGGATGGCGTTAGTGTATGTACTCGGGTACGCGGGGAGTGGCGCAATCGCTGACCCAATAACGAATCCGAGCGCTGAGACAATGTCGTAGAGCGGGAATGCTGTCGACTGGTTCGCCTCGTCCGAGAGTTCCCCGACTACAGAATGGATGGCGCCGGTGATGCTATGGAAGAACCCCGCTGTAGAGCAGTCAGTTACTTTGAGATTACTGGCATGATATGTGCAGAACGGCAGGGTCTCTTCCGAGCGCAGTGCATCCGAGAGCAGCTTCCCAACAGCAAGCCCAGCCCAATGAGTCGAAGGATGGCACGCGGCGTTCATGAAGGGTCGCTCGGGAACATCAGTAAGGGTCCATACCTAGCATGCGATTGATGAGCACCGAGCTGAAGGTCGAGGATAACCCGAAGAGCAGCGTGAAGACCGCGGTTCCGGCCGTGCCCAAGAAGATGACGGGTACACGACCCCACCTGTCTGAGAACACCATCGGTGAGCCAAATTGATTTCAAGAAGGGTCCTTCAAATTACCGGAGACACGCCCCCAGAAAAACATGCTGATGAACCCTGCGATAGCGAAGGCACTGTGCTAGAGGACGCGCCACCGTTGTATCAGAGCAACATTCCGCGTAGCTGCATGCACTTACTGCAAGGCCGCTGTAGTAGCCTGTCTCTGCGCCTTCGGAGGCTGCCAGTTTCTCTATGAGGATATTGTAGTACGGCATCGTCTGGGTGTTGGCAATAGGAAGTGTGAGTTTAATGGCGTATATTATGGCCAACTGAGCCTTCGGTAGGGGGGTTGGCCTTCTCTGCTTCGCGACAACAGAGTCAGTCTCCGCCGAGTCCGAGGCCGCCCTCGAGGCATTGCGGCGGTGTGGCGACGAGTGGGCAGTCATGGCGGCCTGTTGGAAGGGGTGAGATAGCGGGATTCTAGTGAAAGTAGCGGGGCATTTATGGGTCCACCGCCATGGGAGAGCGGGTGGATGGCGTTAGAAAGCAAACAGAGTCTATCGGGCCTAATCAGCAAGTGCGCAACATGTTGGGCTGCGACAGCCTTGCCCGAAGCCCGAACTTGGCTGCAATCAGTTTTGCGTGCTCCGGCAGCCAGTTGACGAGCGCAACCCTAACCCCGGCCGAGGACAGGGATAACCGGAAAGCAGTGCCACGCACGTGGCAGTGGCCTTTCTAGATCCCCCCGGAAGGACGTCACGGCCGCGTACGTAAGCTCGTCTCTTGAGTGCGCCCGCAGCTCGCTGTTCTTCCATCGCCTTCTTGTCCACCACCACCATGTCCTACAGCAACCCCCCGCCGCCCTACTCCGCCCCCGCTGGAAAGCTCTCTGGTCTCCCGCGCGACGAGGAGGCCGCTCAGCCTCTCCTCGGAAGCCCGGTTGCCGGCACCTCCTCTGCAGGGGGCATCTATGATCAGCCTGCACCTGGAGACGTCCCAGATGATTTCAAGGTGCGTGCATTGGTGCTCCCAGACGACATTCCGGACTGACAGTACGGTAGTACGGAACTACTGTGTCAGAATGCGCTCTGTCCATCAGGAATGCGTTTGTACGCAAGGTGTACACCATTCTCTGTAAGCCATATGCCTCTTATGTTCCGTTTGGCGCAGTGCTAACGTGCCGCGGGTCAGTCTGCCAGATTGTGGGTGTCTTTCTGTACCCTTGACCCTCTGATACTCACAAACGTGCAGCTGGCGACGACGATTATGGCCGGATTTATCTCTAGGTCCGCAAACACGATCTTTTGGGTGCAGACGCAGTACGTGCCATCGCACTTCCGCCGGGGACACCTCTCACATCTGTGCGCAGTACCTGGTCGCTCTACCTGCCTCTGCTCGGTACACTCGTCAACCTGGGACTGCTTTTCTGGAAGAGACACAGTCACCCGTTCAACCTCGTCCTATTGTCTACGTTCACGCTCCTTGAAGCATTCACCCTTGGCGTCATGACGGCCTTCTTCGATACTACCATCGTGCTTCAAGCTCTGTAAGTCTCGGAGCGCAGTCGTGTTACATTGAACTTTCTAACCATTACCTCAGGCTTATCACGGTCGGCGTCTTCCTTGGCCTAACTCTATTCACTATGCAGTCTAAGGTAAGCGCGCCTAATCGAATTGAGGCGCTGTAATTAACTGCGGCGTAGTACGACTTCTCCGGGATGGGATCCTGGTTATTCGTTGGGCTGTTCGCGCTCTGTAAGCATAGCCCACTCAGAGTATCGCGGTCCACAATCTGACTCCGCCTTTACAGTCATGACGGGCCTCGTCGGCATCTTCGTGCCGTTCAGCCGCACCATGGACTTGATCTTCGCCATTGGCGGCTGCCTGATCTTCAGCGGGTACATCATCTACGACACCTACATGATCACGAAGAGGCTGTCTCCGGACGAGTACATCTTCGCGTCGATCAGTCTGTACTTGGAGTGAGTGGTGCTATATTTTGGTCCGTGTGGCATACACTGACGTCTTGTGCGCTTTGCAAAGCTTCATCAACCTCTGTAAGTTTTGACATGGTTGGGGGAGTGTCTGCGCACGTACTAATCACGTTTCAATAGTCATCAACATCCTGAGGCTCCTGAACAACACCCAGAGCGACTGATCTAATGGCGGCCGACTGACTGACTTTGAAGGACTGCATTCATTTGTACTCTAGTAGCGCTCGATATCCCTTTATTTTTCTGTATGTTAGTGCGTGTATGCTTATACTGCGTGATTTCAAGTGGTTCTCCCTCTCTGCAAGCTCGAAATCAATTCTCATGAAATGACCGGCTCGCGACGCGACTTAATTTGACTTTGGCACGCTTCGTTCGACGCGTTTCCGTTCATTCTATTCGCGTCGGATGTATACGCCTGGTATACGCTAGTACTAGTAGTGATTTCGGGGTACTGTGGCATCCTACGACTATCGGACTGTCCAACCGTTGGACAGTCGAGCGCGAACGTCTTTACTGTTCTACATCCACAATGTCTTCCACTTCCAGTGGCGAAAACTCATCTGTCTCATCGCTTGCAATCCATTTCGCAGATTCTACGATTCTTTGGACCGAGTTCAAACTCGCTGCACATCTCGAAGGCCGAGGAGTCAGCAATGGAGATCAGCGAGGAATGTACTGACCAGTGGAGGGAAGAGAACACGCTCCCAGGTAGCGACGACATCCAGGAGGCCCAAGCTATGCTAGAACCTGGCATTCCAAAGCGAGGGAGAGCACCATCTGCGGCGGAGGCAGACTCGCAGAGTCGTAGGAAGACGGCCAGAACGAGATAACATCGCGATCGTTGTAGCTACATGATGGAACCGCTATCTAATCTCGGCAAAGGGTGGTGGTGGCCTAGCTGGTGTCCGGTGTCCTGCCCCGCACTTTTTGGGGCTGGAGTGGCTGAATGTCGGAATGAACGCCCCCTGGGAGTCTCCGAGCCTTTCTGCATCGCTCTGCTCGAGCTCTTCCCTCACCAATTTCCCTCCCTCCGGCATAATTTCGTCCACATAATCTCCTTGCTACTTCGTGTTGTCTCCCGTGGTCGCCGGCTGTTTGGACGGCTCAATAAGAACACGTCCTCCAATTTTGGTGTGCCCGAGTGGAAACTGAGCTCGCTGGAACTCGTGCACATGTGAGTTTTTATCTACTTCATGAATGATTTGCGTTGCTCATGTTTCATTTCTCCTAAAGAGTAAGGCAAGCCGTGTACAAAAACCTCCCGGTGTTGGCGTGAATCAGCCGGAAGGCGCCATTTGGGCTCGGTGCGAGTAACCGGTGAGTATATGCGCAATGGCTACCCTTTCCCAGTACTGTAACAGCGTGCTCGATCTCGTCCTATATGCGCTGCCAGTCTTTTTCGATTGGCACAGTTCGATGGCGCTTTCTGTTGGCCCGTGGATACTTCATATGCCGTGAGTGCATGTCGCTGACGCTCGGACATTGTAGTCTCTATATCTCTTACCGCTTGTTCTCTGTAGTCGTCAGCGATGCTTCGGTAACCTGTCCTCAACTACGATACCCTGCTGGAGGTCATCGCAGCGGCTTCGATCCGTGATGGTACTGCGTTCTTGCAAATGTGCTACACAGAAGGCCCGAAGGCTCTCCTGCGACAACCAGTATATCTGTCTCCTGCTTCCTCGCATTCCTTCGTGTACACGACAAACACTTCAAATTCGTCTGTTCTCCACACTTGATGCCGCGCTTATGCAGTCTTTGCGAGAAGGCTTCGGTAGAACTTCTCGCCTCTCTTGCCAAAATGTCCAACCTCTGCTCGCTCTCCGTGTCCGACAACGAATATCTTCTAGAATCTCACCCTGGCTTCCTGGTGCCTTAGCATCTATAACAACCCTCCGAGAGCTTTCTATGCCGGAAGCTGGGCGACTTTCTGTCCAGTTGCTTCAATCCCTGCAGTCCCGACTGATCTATGCAGACATCGGCTTTCCTCCGGAGAGCGACTGTGGTGCTTTCTTCGATCAGGAAGTGACGGTTCAGGATGACTGGCCTCAGTACCACCCTGTCGTCCTGCTCTCACAATCTGCCTCTACTCTCGAGCGGCTAGACTGTTGCCGCGCCATGAGGTCACGCCCGATCCCACTCTCGTCTACCCAGCTATGCGCCGACTCACTATGGAACTGCCCTCCTTACCCCTCACGATGTCCTACATTTGTGCCTACCCGAACCTCACCTATCTGTGAGTCTTATCGAACGAAGCCGACGAGAGGCGCTTCTATGCCTCTGATATACAGGACTACGACACACGTCATCAGTCCAATGTCTCGGAGCAGCTCAGCTCTGGCCGTTCCTGGAACAATCTCCAAGAGTTAGACGGTAGCGTCGTGGACCTCTATCAGGTCTGACGTGCCGAGTCGATCGGGTGCAACTATGTGGAACGAACGATGCCCATCTCTACATGCTCGCGTCCGTGCTCTCTAGTGCAACTCGAGATGGAGGAGTGCCGAGGGTTTCCTGGATGTGGTCCAAAAGATATCACCGTGGCCCTCCGTGGACAAAGCAGCTCGCGGCTGGAGAGCCTCACCATCCAGTTAGGTACGGAGGATGCGAATGGCGACCTCACAATGTTCATGGTGAGTGTCTGCACGCTTCAATATGCCACATCTAATACATGATCTACTCAGAAGGGGCTCACAACGGCGCTCGCGCACGCGCCGCTGTGCACTCTGGACTTACGAATCAACATCGGTCGCTTCAGACCTGGCCCATACGATATTTTGCACTTGGATGCCCTATGGGACTTAGAGGACGATCAATCTCAGGAATTGATCCGCCTCAGCTCCCCAGTACCGCCGTTGCCGCCGCACAGACCACAAGAGCGGCCAGTGGACGAGTTCAACCTCGAGGAATACGTGCGTCGATTTGTACGGCTCGTCCCCACGTTAGTACGGGCCAGGCTGCGGATTATTGGACCTCGTAGCGGACGGAGGACGGCAATCTTGCAAGGCGGGGAGCTGCAGGTTATGGCGTAGGCCCGGGGCGCCTTATCTTTAAGTTGGAGGCTTGGGCTCGACCCGGTGCGTGTTTCGTTGGGGACGCGAAGGATGGTCTTGTTGTATCCATATCTTGTTGCATCATAGCCAAACTCAGGCTGAATCAGTATTGAACTTATTGCGAGCGATTGGGTTCTCGGCCGAAGTTCATATCGTTGATAGTTTTCGAAACTCGCAACTATTATACGGAATGATAGAGACGCAGACATTGGAAGGAGAGATGTAAAGGAAATCGCCAATCACTCATGCAGCGCGCTGTGCTCGATGGGGGATAATGGAGGGCGCGTCACATGGCCGGACAGTTCAACTCCGAGCGATCTCATACACCACGACCTGATGGCTCATGTAGGCTAGTCGCTACGAGCAAGTATTGTCACCCAGAAGAGGATCAGCGCGCACACCCTGCAAGAGCTCGAATGCGATGGCCTCAATCTTACGGCGCGATCACCCAATGACTTAGACCTGGAGAACCAAATTTACATGTTGTTCTCGTGTGCGTCGCCAGGACCAGAACACATAGCACGTCCCAAACAAGAGCAAAAACGGTTAGCCCACCGCGAGGGTCGAACTCGCAGCCTTCAGATCACCCGCTAGTAAGAGTCTGACGCTCTATCCGATTGAGCTAGGCGGGCGATACCGAGTAAAGACCTTCTGCACTCCATCATAATATTCTTCTTTCTTGATGTCAACGGCCTCGTCATTGACCGATTCTCGCCGTAGCCCGTGGTGACGCTACTACTACTTATTAGTTAACAGCGTGATCATACGTTCCTCTCACTCGAGCTTGATGCGACGACCACCGTTTCTGAGTGGAATACCTTCATAATCACTGCCCGCAGCTAACACACGTCCGACAGGCCATCCTGCGACACATGTCGCGTAGATACGAATGCACGCGAATGCACGCGGGTACCTAAGACATCACCTTGGCCTGGTCGTCGTCGTTCGTTTGCATGTGCCAAGTTCCAGCGCAGGCCCCCGACCGACGACGGCGCCCGTGCGCCTGGAAAGTCATGCACGCAACCCTACGCAACCTGCATGCTACAATCACGCCTCAGAAGGATATCCATACGGCTGATCCCAACCGTGGCAGGGCGCAGCCACGCTCATGGGAATCGGGCTGACACCGGCATGCTTCGAATAGCTCGCACGATGACTTCGATGTCGAGGACCGCGGCCAGCGGCGGCCAGCGAGCGTCGGCCGAAGCTTGCTATAAATCCAGCGTCGATCTGCTCGGAACCGCCAGCTTAACCTCGAGCCCGGTCTTTCCCATCGCGCCCACCCCCTCCGCGTCCACCCATGCTGCACTTCAACCTCTCGCTGCTCCTTTGTGGGCTTGCTCTCCTCATGGGCACCGTCGTCGGACATGCACCGGTAAAACGCGACGACAACCTTCCCGCGCGGGTTCCATACGTCTTCCCTGCTCCGGGGACCGACTCGGTACGCAGGTTCAAGCCTATAGTCACGCGGAGTTCTCACATCAAGGTCACCTCTAGGTTGCGGATGCAATCCGGGCAAGACGTACCAATAACACGCTGTTGGACCTCGACGGCGTGCTGTATGTTTGATGTCATCCTACGCTAGGGTGATACCAACTGAACATTGCAACAGCCTTCAGGACGAGGGGCTCGCGGCCGGGTGGAACGCCCTTGCTACGGTCGTCCGCGACAACAACTCCCTGCCTGCGCCCATGCGGGAGCTCTTTGTAAGTATTTGCGTTAATCATACGAAGGCTGTGAGCTGATCATCATCGCCAGATTCTGCGCACTGGAGTCCTAAACAATGCGGCATATGTTTGGTGATCATCCGCGCTTGCCATCGTCATCATGGCATCACGTCCCTAACGAGACTTGTCATTCGCCTCCAACAGGTTGCAGCATGAGCCCGTCGGACGCGAAGTCGGATTGACGCTCGAGCAGCTACTCGAGATCCGCCTCACGCCCGCCTTCCTATCGCCGCTCACGCCGAAGACCTCGTTGACTCCCGAACTCTCCGCCGCGCTGCTGCTCGCCGACTTCATGACCAACGCGGTCAAGGTGCCTCAGCCGGTCTTCGACGGCCTTCACAAGTTCTTGGACGACAAGCAGATGGTGGATGCCGTCGCCACCGTTGGAACCTACAACCTCGTCAGTCGATTCGTGCTCGCGCTCGACGTCGATAGCAAGGCGGACGTTCCCGTCCCTCTTCCCGAGTAGTCATTCATACCGATGCCGTTACATCAATAAATATACCTCTTCGTATTGCCTCTTTAAGATGTGAGACCGTGCCGGATTCTTTATTTGGCTATCATATGCATACACCGGGTCTCATGCGCCGATACGGATCTCGTCCTCCACCGTCTTCCACTTCCACAACGTCTGTCCGGGATTAACGAGCTCGTCGGCGTTCTCACTCAAGTCCGCCCAACCCTTTCCAATAGCCAGCCTGCGGCGATTATATCAGTCTCGTATACTTCCATTGATGCCGCTATGAGGATGGCTTACCGAATATATTCCAGGAGCCCCCCCTTGCCCTTCTGTTCGCGCAAGCTTTGCTCGAGCGCCGCCAGGTCTTCGACCTTGATCTCTCCTTTCGGCACGCCCCTAACGCGCGCGGTGATATCGCGCACATCTTCGTAGCTCGTGATCGCCCCTGCGATGCGAACCTCGTCTGAGACGCTAGCAGAGGTCGAAGGGTCGAGTGCGAGCACGGCGAGCCTCGCTACGGCGCGCCCGATGTCGCTCTTCCCCGTGGTGGCGAATTTCTGCGTCGCAGGCCCATATGTGGTGAAGACGTTCTTCGCCAGGTCGAAGCCCACTGTGAGACGCATCAGTGAGACCAATGTTGGGCCGCATAAGGTGAGCAGAGACGTACGGAGCGGTCCTAGGAACGAGCTGACAACGAATTCGAGGAAGACACTGCTGTAGACGGCGATAACCTTGGTCTTTCCCTGAGCCAATGCACGCGTTTCCGCTGCGAGCCGCTTTTTGCCCGCCCATTCCGGATGCTCGTACCCGGTGAAGTCCGCTATCCTGTGGTCACTAGTGTGCGCGGCGTAAGTATCGCGTATCCCCGTATCGGCATCCTGCTAATGTAAACTTACAGCCCGAACTCGCTCAGGAAGTACACCTTCGCGCCGCTCTTGATCACGGTTTCATTGACCTTACCCCTCACTTCTTCGGACAGCGAGGTAGGGAGGACGTTGACGACGACATCGATGCCAGCGAGCGCATTCTCTAGAGACTCGATGTCGAGTGCCACGACGTCGGCGCCCTTCTTCGCGAATGCCTGAGCCTTAGAAGACGACGGGTCACGAGTGAAGACTCGAACAGTAGGGAAGGACTCCCGGAACTCCGTGAGGAGCACAGTGGCGATGTCCTCGCCTATACGTTAAGGGAGAACCTAGGTCAGTGTCTGAAGTTGAATCAAGATGAGGTTCGTGCTCACCAAGTGTACCGGTGCCGCCAAGAACGGCGACGGTAGCCTTAGTGCTGGTGCTGGACGACATGTCTCGCGGGGGTTGTTTGGAGTGTGGTTTGAGAGGTTGAGGCTGGATGTTCGAGAGATTGGATACTGTACTGGCCTTCACCGTGAAGGGTGCGGTATTTATGTTCCCGCTTGTCCAGCGTCATACATACCTCGGCCGCGTCTCGTCCCCTCCCAGCGCGTGCAGCTCGCGCTCATTATCGCCCTGGATGACAATGTCGCTCAGGAGATGTCGCACGATCGCCGCCGCGCCGACGGTCGCAAGGGTCTGTGCGCCCTTGCGCCGCCCACCATGCTTGCCAATCGCGCAATGGCGGGCGCCGCGCCTGGCGCCGGCATGCCCCTATTTGGGGTCACAGAAGCATCGAAGACGGGCGCACCGCCCTGCCAGGCGGGCAGGTTGTCGTACGTAGTAGCAATGCTCACCAAGCAGCCTTGGCGGTGCAATCCCAGTCCGGCTCTGGAGTGCGAGGTGGCGTTTTTGCTTAGTGAGGTTGGATGGATGTCTGCAGCATCGTTGCATATGGCATGTCATATCGGGCGCGTAAGCTATATCGGCATTCTTGCGCAAGTGCCGCTCGTCGCTCGAACGATAGATGCGCCCTCCGTTAAATTGACGATCGTTTAATTCATAACTATTGTAGTAAGCACACCGACGAGCTCATATATTCATTGGTATGCTAGCATAGATACCATTATTAAGAATAGAGCACACCGTCAGTCCGTCACATGTATGTATTTGTCTTGAAGAACCCCTTGCCTTCCTTCACCTGAAGTTCGACGTCCGGATCGCCCGCCAGGGTGGGGGAGAACATCAGCACGGGCGGGGCGCCGCGCGCACGCAGGTCTACCGCGATGTAGATATCCTCGCCGAGGACCAGCTTCTTGACCCTATGGCTATTCACACGCTGGTTAGTACGACCGGCGGAACAGTGTAAACCCACATACCGGGATTGTACATGGTAGGACATTTGGTCATAGGCATCGCCATCGCCGTCTATGGTCCATTCGGGGCACCACGCACATTGGAGACGGGGGAGCGGATGCCAGTACGCCTGTTTTACCACTTCCAGGTGGAGGACCTCGGCGAGCTCCTTTACTTGAGCGGCATCAGCGCCCACAACCCGCCGCCAATCGGTAAAGTTCGACTTATGGCAGTCGACCGCATGCGCAGCCTAGCCATCATGAGACGTCAAAGCAAGATATGGCGCTACTGAAAGCTTACCGCTCCGAGCCAGTCGTAGACCTCACGCCGGTTGGGCTTAGCACATAACCCACACATCAGGCGGAACGGGCACTCCTCCATGGTCTTGTGTGTCACTGTGGCCGGGTCTTCTCCACAACAGGAGATGACCTCCCGCACCTCCTTGACATGCTTACTAAAATACACCTGCTTATCGCTGGCCTTGAAGGGAAACCCCTCCGACTCGAGCTCCCAGAAGACGACATAGTCGAAGTCGGGCCCTGCTTCCATATCCATAACGCTCCGCCATGGGTTCGGGCGGAGGCAGGGATGGGCAAGGACCTCAGGCCAGCGGAGGGGCCAGGGTGAGATGCACTGTTTGTCGGTGCAGTGGAACGAGACGATAGCGAGGTCGAGGATGTCGGGGGCCTGCGCGCCGGGGTTCTTCAAGTTCTTTAGTCCGTGCCTGGCCTTCTCTTCGAAGACAGCCTTCTGCTCCGTCGCCCACTTGTCCATGCATTCCTGGATGAGAGGTTTGAATGTGTCTTCATCGATGTCCTCGTCGGATGCCGCCTCGATGAGTGCTCTGATTTCCGGCCGATATGCTAAGTCACAGACGAGCGCCACCTGTTCGTCCGCCAGTGTGCGTCTGTGTTTGCGTGTGCGGCTGCCGTCGGCCCGCAAGTAGTGGTCGTATGCCGTTTTGAGGTCTTGGACCCTCTCCTCGAAGAGCTCCTTGCGTTCTATGCTTTGTTCAAGGGCTTCGCTGAAGGGCTCCACGACCGCCACAACCTCGTCCCGAATACTGGACCACTCTGCATAGATATGAGATGGCGGGAAAGTGGGAAGACTCTCTCCGGGACTTACCGTCGTCGGTGAGTACATTTTGTTTGGATACGGCCGCGTGCTTGGACAGCACTTGCATCTTCTTATCCTTCTTCATGAATTCTAACTCGTCCCTCCACCCGTCCGCGTATAGTCGGTTGATAATACTACACGCGGAGTAAGGTGAGCGCAGCCTCATGGAAGCGAGAATACTTTTCAGCGACTCACGCTTTCAAACGGGCATCTCTTTGGGCTTTCATGCCCGATCGGCTTTCCTGTCTCGCCATCTCACTTCGTCTGTAAAGCGTGCAATGTGTCTACCACAACGCGGCAATCAGCCTTTGGCGCTCGCTAGTCAGCCGCAAAGTAATCACAACTCGAGCAGCTTCGACATTCGCTTGCTGCTCTTCGATGAACCTCCGTTTGTCTGCGGCGTCCGAGAGCGCTTTCCACGTTTTCTCGAACGTCTCTAGTTCTGGTTTGTGGACCAGGAGCTCGTGTCGTGGGTCTCGCACGCGGCTGTAGTCCTCGGTAAGTCCACTTCACTGCTCGAGCGCACGGCCGATAGAGGCCTCAGGAAAACGTACTAGTCACTCCAAAGCGAATTCAGGAAAGGTGACTCCGATAGGCCTTCGAGCACTGCGCGCACGTCTTTCACCAGCTCTTTCGGGTATGAACAGGTCCTGCAACAATACAGGCGCGAGTTACTCTCTATCGCGGAACGAAATAGTAGGAAGATCGAACGCTCACATGGTTTCAAAACACGGTTTGCAGTAACGAGCGGAGAATGCCCAGTATACGGTCCGTATGTTCTTCTTCGTACAATTCTGTATCATCGATAGCATTATCAGTTCTAAAGGTGATTGAATAGAGTGTCAGTATGATGGAATGCCCACATAGCAGTGATGGAAGAACAGGAGATCGGCGTAGGCGGGCTCGCTGAGGTACAAGGGTGTCTCTGGGTACTCGTCACCAAGCTGCGCTCTCGCGGCTTTCCAGCAGTACGCGTGTTTGCCGTTCATGAGAATCGCACGCAGGGCCTTGTTCGCGCGAGCGATGCTCAAGAGGTCGCGCGGGTGCAGGAAGGAGAGAATCTACGGAAGAAGTGAGTGAACGCAGTTCCGGGATCCTGAAGTGACTGCCAGTGGGAAAGCTTGCCTCGAGAAGCACGTCGAGCGGTAGGTTGGGTATATCCTTGAGGAACCCTCGGCGGCCGCGAATGGCGCGTTTAGGCTTGACGATCGTCTGCGGCGTCTTGCTAGGCGCTTCGTCGGTCTGAGCCGCTGCATCATCCTTCTGCTTCTTCCGAGGCGGCATTGTTTCGCTTGAGGCCTTGAGGGCTCAAAACATGTATGAGTTCCTCGTGTATAGCCGTGGGGGCGGGTTGTGGAAGACAGAGACCCAGCAGTCGATGATGACGCGCCGTCGCACCGAACGCCGAATGAGCCGAATGCAGAATTTTGACCACATCAGTGGCTGTGCCATTCCAGCGGATCGACGCAGATCCGAGACGCCGTACTGGCAAGTTGGTCATGGTCCTTCAGGCTCCCCCTCCTCACGGCGGCTGGGTTACGCGGTTGCGAGCCAGTATGAGTAGACTTTGTTCTCGTGAGTGGTAGTTGTGTTTGTTTCACTCACTGTTGCAATAGCCCAGCGATGCGCCACTCGAGTAGGTAGATAGTAGATGGCACCAGCGCCCCCAGGCTGGTCACTCAAGTTATGCGTTTGCATCCCACCAAACGCGTTCGTCCGCGCCCGCTTTCGTTCAATCCCGCATCTTCAATTCTCCTACAAAATGGTATACTGCACATAACAATAATAATAATTTACACCGCGTCGTTCCGTCTCCTGCGCTCTCACTGGTCCTCCATTACCAGCTTCCGCCGACATGAACCTCGCCGTCGACGAGGGTGGTCATCCTGTAGAGGTTGCGAACCCCACTGAAATTGATTTCGACTATTCTCAGCGTAGGAACAGCTGCGGTGAACCGTCGCACGTAGTCCCGCGAGTCAAAATTGACGACCGATTGCTCCGCGACGGTGAGGGGGTACTGTTCGATATCGGGAAGAGGGCGCAATGGGTCCCCACGCCGCCACTTCGAGCGTTTGGAGACCTTGCGGGTGATGACCTCCCCCGGCCGGGGATCCACGTTGGCGAAAGTAACGTCCAGTCGCAGCGCTTGTAAAGGGGCATCCGTCGCAAGGGCGGACAACAATGCTTCCTGCGGAGACCAGCTGGATTAGGCTCGTCATATACCGCCTGAGAGAAGCAGGGTACGCACCAGAATCACAGAGATGTCAATTTCGCCGTCGCCCTTCTTCAACTCGACCTCCATGACGAGCTCCTCGAGCCGCGCGCCGCCTTGTCCCCGAAAGGCTACGAATACGTCGTCGGCCGAGTCATGGAGCCTTCCGGCAGCGGGCCACTTGTCAATCGAAAGTTCTCGAGGGCGCGCTTGGAGCAGAACGGGACCGAGCATTTGAAGCTCGTTCGGATATATTTCGCCCAAATGCATGTGTTCGACCGTACACGTGAAGCCGAGGGTGTAGACGTCGATGAGATCCCCGTTGAGCTCATCAAGCGTCTTCCATGCGCAGCCCGACTCGGCCTGGTCGGAGATGTTTTGTTGACGAATGTCCTCGACGTCCGACATCTCGAGCTCGCTCTCTGCCGCTCCGAGAGATAGATGAGAGAGCGTTGGAAACGTGCACGTATACCACTGCACGAGAGGCGGGCGGAGCGGTTGGCCGAGAATAAGTCGACGTGTTTCCGGAAACACGAAAGCTTGCTCGTCCGACGCCGGGGTGTCAGGCAATTCGTACCAGCGGTGGATGGCTATTTCCTGGAGCGTCGTTCGCGAATGATCCGGGAGAGCAGGAAAGCCGATCAAGTATTCTCCCGAGTCTTCGAGTGTTTCGGTATCGAAATCGATGACGATATGCACGAGCTGCGAACGAAGAGATTGGAGCATATCGACGGCAAGCTCCCCCATGTCAGTCAAATGTATTGACCGAAGGGTGGTGAGGGCCCCAGTCGCTCGGAAGAGATCGGGGTGGGAGGACAGGAGATACTCGCTATCCGTGATCAAAAGCTCTTGGAGGTTGTGCATGAGCGGGAGGGCGGCCGCCAACGCCAACGCGGTCGATTCAGAGAGCTCAGCGGCGCCCGTGTTGAGGTGCATCGAGCGCACGTGTCTCGATCGCCGGTCGTTCTGCAGCTGCAGATACTCGAGGACGCGGAGGATGTCCTTCTCCTGCAGAAAGTGGAGATCATGCGACAGCAGAACCCTGTGTCCATGGTTGTGCAAGAACCGGCATGTCCGCATGAAGCGGGCGCAGTCGTCCCTGGGGCAGGCCCACATGGCCTGCAACAGGATGTCATGGTTGAGGCGGGGCTGGGTGTTGATTATCGTGTTCATGTGTGAGCGAGGCAGCTGGTAAGTAAAGAGAACTCGTTTAGCCACAGAGCTTCAACAGCGATAAAACTGTCTATTGAAGACCTACGCGCGATATCCGGACGGAAGGTTCGATACAAATACTGTCTTTGACCTTGAAGCGAAGGCGTAGAGGGGGATTCGCCGCTCCGGATGGGACTATGCAGCTCAAAGTCGTCGTCATCTTCATCGTCTGGGTCC